>JAOVVG010000002.1:5097940-5114702 GCA_028566375.1 Leptodoras nelsoni
ATATACACACACACACTGTGTTTAAAAAAAAAACAGACCCCTGAAACTTTGTTATAACTTCAGGGGTCCGTTTTTTTTTTAACACAGTGTGTATATATATATATATGTGTGTGTGTGTGTAGACTTAATTGCTCAAATGTTTTTACTTTGCGTGCATGGGAGAATTGTGCCCTTAGCGCACACGTTAATTTGTGGATCTTTTTGAATGACAGATGAGTCCAAGGACCAAGAAATCATTTTTTGAAACTACATATAAAGTGTGGTTAATTACAAAGGTCCAGTGGTGGTAATGTAACTTATACGTTCCTGTAAACTCATCATCTTTCTTTCCCCACTTACAACCCTTATTTTCTCACCCCTTTTGTTTGCCATTAATTCATGCAAAATTGCAACCTGACTCATGATGACTTGTGCATGTTTTGCAACACAGTGATGCTATCCGTGAGAAGATGAAAAAGAACTATATGTCCAACCCCAGTTACAACTACGAACAGGTCAACAGGGCCTCACTGGCATGTGGGCCTATGGTCAAATGGGCCATTGCACAGGTCAGCACAAGCTAAGTTTATTGAACTGATATGTCTAGATTTCTAATGTGGTGATGCCATATTTTTGCCAGGCATTGTACTTAACGGTCAAGAAACTGTAACCATGCTTATAATTCACATTTATTTGTTTACTAATAAAATGACAATTTTCTTAATTCAATTTGCATTTCTGTAAAGTAAATGTATCTAAACTGTAATAATAAACTTGACTAGATGCAATATCACAGTGGCATTGATTTAATAAAATCATTAATTTAAAATAATTTAAATGGTTAGAACAGCCAGATGTTTAGATGGTTGTAGAATTGCAATGGTATTAAGAAGCTCTACATGCCTGTGTGTAGTTGAATTACGCAGACATGTTGAAACGTGTGGAGCCTCTAAGGAATGAACTACAGAAGCTTGAGGATGATGCCAAGGACAACAAGACCAAAGCAGAAGAAGTAGAGCAGATGATCCGAGACCTGGAGGCCAGCATTGCCCGCTACAAGGAGGAGTATGCTGTGCTCATCTCAGAGGCTCAGGCCATCAAAGCTGATTTGGCGGCAGTGGAGGCCAAGGTATGGCATTTCATTTGTTTAACTGGCAGTTTCTCCTTAAATAAACATAGTTAATAAAATTTTAATGCCAGGAGTACAAACTCCATTATTACTATTATTTTTTTACCCTTTTAAAAAGTTCAGTATCTTTTGGTAAATGCAGGTGAACCGTAGCACAGCTCTGTTGAAGAGTTTGTCTGCTGAGCGGGAGCGCTGGGAGAAGACTAGTGAGACTTTTAAGAACCAGATGTCCACCATTGCTGGTGACTGTCTGCTCTCAGCTGCCTTCATTGCATATGCTGGCTACTTTGACCAGCAGATGAGGCAAAACCTGTTTACCACTTGGTCTCACCACCTCCAACAGGCCAACATTCAGGTACCCAGCTCTCAATTTCAGATGGGATTGTTTGGTATTGATGACCATTGGTTTCTGTTTACATTTATTTCTTATCAGCAATGATTTTATGAGTTGCCTTTTACCTAATGTAGAGATATTTTAATGCTTCCCAAATACCAGTTCCGCACAGACATAGCCAGGACAGAATATTTGTCAAATGCCGATGAGAGGCTGCGTTGGCAGGCCAACTCTCTGCCTGCTGATGATCTCTGCACTGAAAATGCCATTATGCTCAAGAGGTTCAACAGGCAAGTGGCAGGGAATTGTTGTGTTCTCTGTTTATAAGTAACTAAGGAGTACTCACATATTTTTTCCATGCACTTTCTAGGTATCCTTTGATCATTGATCCATCTGGCCAGGCCACAGAGTTCATAATGAATGAGTACAAGGACCGCAAAATCACACGCACTAGCTTCTTGGATGATGCTTTCAGGAAGAACTTGGAAAGTGCTCTGAGATTTGGTAACCCTCTACTCGTCCAGGTATGCTTGTAGTTAAATGGCCAGCAACACAAATTTTTAACATCTTTTGAAGCATACAGACATTTGTCAGGTTTTAAGTCAGGGAAAAGGGATATGTGTAGTATGGATTTTATTGATCTTTCAATAACAGTAACAAGGGGAGGGGATGTCTCCAGTGTTTCACCAGGCAGTGATTAATTTTTTTCTATAAAGAAATAATCTATCCTAGAGTATACAGTGTGTGGAACTGAAAAATTAGTATAATCTCTCTCTCTAGTGGATGGATATGCCTCCAAACATCAAAGAAGCCCATTTCTTCCCAAGCATGGTTGATAAATGCTGTTAATGCTTTTTTATGTTACTTTTGATTGGTTGTGTGTAGTTCATAGCTAAGTGCTATGTTACAGTCTCCTCCAATTATACAAATTTCCTAAGCTTCCAAGGCTATAATATCAAACATATTTATAACTATTGGGGGGGTGCATAAATATTTATCAGTTATCATTTGTCCCCTTTCTTTTATTTCTTTCCAGTTTTCAAACTGAACTGAATTGGATAGCAGTATTGCCACTCCTCTCCTGTGGCTTTCTATATGAGAGCTGTAATAAATCTTCTTATACCCAAATCTTTTTAATTTCACTTGGAAAGGGCCCTCTGCTAACACAGTTATTCCTCTAACAATAGACATATCTAACTAATGGCTGCTGTAGAAGTCATAGCTCAGTCAATTGCATCCAACAAATATAAAGGATAACCAATATAAAGGATGTTAACGTTGTTTAAGTAGTTAACAAATAAAGCTAGGGGTGGATATTGGACAGAAAAAACATGGTTAGACTTATTAGATTCAGTTCTTAGTGCTGCATTTTGTTTAACTAAACTGTTATCTGAGTTGGCAGCTTCTTACCCATTCTCTCGTCCATCTTACAGCTGAGTTGCATTTTTTCGCTGATAATCTTGTAGTTTCTCTCTAGCACATTTTAATCATTTAATCATCATAGCACATCTAATCATTTTTGAGTCTCGTCGTGTTTGTAGGAGTCGTTCAAGGAAAGCATTACCACTGATTTTGGTCTCTAGGTCCTCCAGCTTGTATCCTTTCTGTTAAAGTTCTCTTACCAGCTCTATGTGCAGGGTCCTTCCTCCCAGTGTATTCTCATCTTGGTGAATGGCATATGAAAGCGAATATCTTTTTCTTTGAGTACTCTTTTTTCGCAGGCATATGCCTTGCATTGCCATACCACTGCTGCAGTATAATCACGGTAAAACCACAATGCTGTTTCTCCATTTTCAGTCTTACCATGCCTTTTTGAGCACCATCTCTTTGAATCTGAACTGAAGGAAGTTTCTCTGTAAGGGCTCGTCTCTTAACTTTTCAACAAACTGTGTAACTGGACAGCCATCTGTGTCTTCAGAGACACAGAAAATTCTTAAATTATTCCTTCTAGATCTGGATTTCAAGTCATTTAGCTTATCTAGCATTGATATGTTTTTCTCATTTGGTGTCTGTTGGGGCATTTTAATTTACTTCAATGCTCCATTATTCCAGATCATCGATCCTTGTCGCTACCTTGTCAATTTTTTCTTGTCTTGTATTCCTTGGCATTTGCTGATAACTTATGGTCGATATCTTGCTTTAATTCCAATAGCTCAACTTTGATTTCCTGTTTAAGTTCCTCTTTGAGCGTCCTAAAGTCTGCTTTCAGTTCTGTCTTAAGGTCGTCGATTGCTTACTTATGTTTTTTAGACCTATTTGAAATGCCTTTGTTGCCTCATTTTTTTAATTTCTCAAACCTGAGGACATCACCCCTCCTTCTTGCCAACAATTAGAGGACAATCAGCCAGCTTTTGTTATGTAAATTAATGAGAAATATCTAGGAGGGAAGAAATTTCAGAAACTGACTTGTTGCAATGGTCACTTGAATTCACCGAGCTCTTTAGAATAGCCCGTTCTTTCAGAAACGTTTGTAAAGGCAAAGTGCATGGCTAGGTGCTGGATTTTATACACCTGTGGCAATAGGGCTACATGAAACACCTGAATTCATTGATCAAGAGGTACTGTATGTCTGAATACTTTTGTCCACATAGTGTCAATTATAAGTAAAGTAAACAGGATGTGCCTGGAGTGAATGGTCTGAATACTTTTCAGTTTTTGATTTTCAATACATTTTTAAAATGTTTTCACTTCATATAAGTGATTAAGTGTAGCTGATAAAAGTTATCCATTCAAAATCAAATCCAAAATCCTCAAATCTTTCTGAATCCACTGTACATTATAATTACATTGTTCTGAGACAAATAAGAAATGTGGCACCTTAAATAAGAAATCAGTTTATTTTTAAATACAGAAAACAAAAACTTTTATCAGTATAAATATAAGTGGAATAAATAGTGCAAAAGTGTATATATATAAATAGATAAAATGGTTTATTTTTATTAGTACAAAATGTACTTGGGTAATTGTTGGTACTCCTACGTACAGTACCTAAGAATCACTTATGTGTGAGGAACAATTGTACAAGAGGACTTCAGAGGGGCCAACTGCTGAATGATTTTGATGGCTCCATTTTTTTTTTCCCTACCTGGCAGGATGTGGAGAGCTATGACCCCATCCTAAACCCTGTGCTCAACAGAGAGGTTCGAAGAACTGGTGGAAGAGTCCTCATCACCCTAGGAGACCAGGATATTGACTTATCACCTTCCTTTGTCATCTTCCTTTCCACCCGAGACCCAACGGCAAGTGCACTCTCCCTTTCTCCACTTTATCTCGTACAGCGCACATTACTGTATTTGTGTACCAACCTTTCTGTACAGCTCAAGTAATGATTTTTGATTAATTTTCTAACAGGTGGAGTTCCCACCAGACCTTTGCTCGCGCGTCACTTTTGTAAACTTCACGGTGACCAGAAGCAGTCTGCAAAGTCAGTGCCTCAATGAGGTGCTGAAGGCTGAGCGACCAGACGTGGATGAGAAGCGCTCTGACCTGCTCAAATTGCAAGGTGAAAAATATGACCAGGAAGCTTTTGGCACCTCAAAATTCTGTTTTTAGATCAGCCTGTTAAGTTGAGTTGAAAATGGTCAGTTATGTGGATCCTGGTAGGGGTGGGCAATCTGCTAGTCATGAACCGGGATGAGCATCATTATGTCTCATGGTCATAAAGACTATTTTGAAAGTTATTGAACAGAATGACTGAAATAATTTCCTAATGTGTATTATTAAGAGCTGAATTGTTAACTGAATTATAATTAGAATTAAACTTTCCATACATTGTAAGAGGAAATTTCAGCACTGAATCTTTTTCAGGTGAGTTCCAACTGCGTTTGCGTCAGTTGGAGAAGTCACTCCTGCAGGCACTAAACGAGGTCAAGGGTCGAATACTGGATGATGACACTATCATCACTACGCTGGAGAACCTGAAGAAAGAGGCAGCAGAGGTGACCAGGAAAGTGGAAGAGACAGACATAGTCATGCAGGAAGTGGAAACTGTATCGCAACAGTATCTGTCACTGTCCTCTGCTTGCAGCAGCATCTACTTCACCATGGAGTCTCTCAACCAGGTCTTCCTTCATATCTCTTCTTGGCAGTTTGTGTAGTGCAGAAGCCAAATTGGATTGAACTCTGGTAGTATAAATGTTTATTGTTGTTGAAAGATTTTTTCTAACTTTAGAGAAATGCTGTCAATCTTAAGTGGTTGATGGAAGAGACCTTATTGGTAGGGGTGGTCATGTGTGTGGTGATCGATCAATATATTCCAAAATGTCTACAGCCTGACTAATAGTCAAGTTTACTTTTGGATTAAGTAGGCACACAAAATTAAGGACTGCAGCTTTTTCCTCTTGCAGATGCACTTCCTTTATCAGTACTCTCTCCACTTCTTCCTGGACATCTACCATACTGTGCTATATGAAAATGCCAACTTGAAGAGTGTGAGTGACCACATGCAGCGCCTGTACCTCATCACCAAGGACTTGTTCCAGGTAAGACTCTTACTTATCTTATTCTTGGCCTGGTGATTTGTAACATTGGCCCTACAATTAGCATTTTATGATCAATGAAGTATTCAAACTAGTAGTGTCTATTGCTTTTTCACAGGTTGCTTTTAACAGAGTAGCTCAAGGCATGCTCCACCAGGACCATATCACTTTTGCCATGCTGCTGGCTAGGATCAATCTGAAAGGCATAACCAGGTAACCACTGTATTGGACCTATATGTTACCATATAAGTGTGACACCTTTTGCAGGACACCTGAAATCAGTTCTGTTGTTTGGCGCACGTCTGTTGTGTAAAATCCAAACCATTTCCTTATCACTGATGTTGAATTTTTGTAGGCACCTTCTCCTCTGTTGCAAACAATTGTGTTGCCAAGCAAAACACGAAAGAAATGTAAGCTAAGGAATGGCTTACTCTTGTGTATTGCTGGTTTGTTCATTGGTCTGTGAAGGAGAATGTGAAATGGAAAGGAGGTACTCCAGTAGTTGCTCATTAATTTTCTGTTGCATTTCAGTGAACCATCATATGATCCAGAGTTCCAGCACTTCCTGCGTGAAAAGGAGATTGTCCTAACAGGCACAGCTGTGCCAAAAGTGAAGGGCCTGAGCACAGAGCAGAGCGAAGCCATGGTGCGTCTCAGCCGCCTGCCTGCATTCAGAGACCTGGTGGCTAAAGTACAGGCTGATGAGGTAAGGCAGATGAAGGAGTAATGACAGACAAACTTTCAGAGATTGTGCAGTCAGGTTCATATACAAACCCCATTTCCATAAAAGTTGGAACACATTCTTAAAATGTGATTAAACTGAAATCTGAAATTTGTTAATTCACTTGAACCTTTATTGAACTGACCAAAGGACAAAGAAAATATTTTCAGTGAGGAACTTACTTGTATTTGTTAAATATAAAAAAAAATGAAATTTATGCTTGCAACACACTAAATAAACTGGGACAAAGGCAAATGTTTACCACTGGGTCACATTTTTTTCATTGTGCTTTTTAATCATTGGGTATTGAAGATAAATGTTTAGTATCTAAAAAGTTTTGCAAGTTGAAATTCTGTCCATTCTTGCTGTATGCAAAACCTTAAGCTGCTCAATGGTCTATGGTCACTGTTGTCATGATACACCATACATTCTCAGTAAGAGACAGATCTTGACTGCAGGCAGTCCACCTAAGCCACAGTGTTGGAACTAGTGCAGAATGAGGCCTGGCCTTGTCCTGCTGAAATAGCCATGGAGTTCTTTTGAAAATATGTCCTGATGGCAGCATATGTTTCTCGAAAATACCAATAGAAGCCTTTGCATCAATGGTAACCTCACATGTGTATGAATATCACCCATACTGTGGGCACTGGTGCACCCCCATGCTATCAAAGATTGCAGGTTTTTGCACTTTTAGTTGGTATGAGTCTGGTTGGTCTTTTTATTCTTTGGCAGATAAACACAGTACTTTTTTTCCAAAAACAAGCTAAAACTTGGACTTGTCTAATCAAAGAGCAGTTTCTGCTGTCTTTTGGTCCATCTCAGATGACTTGGGGTCCAGAGAACCCACGTGTGTTTCTGCTCAAAATTAATATATGGTTTCCTCTTTGCATAATTCAGTTTCAGGTTGCATTTCTTGATGCATCGGAGGACTGTGTTAAGTAACAGTAATTTTTCCAAAGCAGTCCCAAGCCCATGTGGCTATGCCCATCATAGTAGCATGATGGTTTCTCAAACAATTGAGGGTTTGATGGTCACTCACATGCAGAAGTGGTTTGTGCCCTTGGCCTTCATGTACCAAGGTTGTTTTTCATGATGTTATGAACTATGGATGGTAAAATACCTGCAGTCTTGCAGTGAGAAATATTGTATTTGCGCTGACAATTATTTCATGATGTTTGGCACTAAGTAGTGCTTGCTTTGGTGGCTGCTCCTTTTATACTCACTCTTGATGAGCTCACATTTACCAGTTAAACCGCTAATTGTGGAACTGTCCAGCGTTGCCTGTATAACCATTCTTATTTTGCCTCTGTACCAACTTTTTTTGAGTGTTGCAGCCATCAATTTCTAAATTTGTTTATATTTAACAAATAGAATTATGTTTGTCATTAAAAGACTGAAAATCTTTTATCATTTTGTCTGTTAAATAAAATTTCATATGAATTAACAAATTACAGATTTCAGTTTTTATTGCATTTTTACAAACTGTCCCAACTTTTCTGTCAATGAGAAATGTGGTTTTTTTTTTTTTTAACACAATCTTAGTTCTTAATTATTCTAAGGAAATGATGTGATCTGGACACATCTGTCAAGTTTATCTGCTCTGATTCAGCCAAATGCTTAAAAGCTCGTTGAACAGTGCTTTGCCGCTGACAGGGGCCACTGGACCACATACAAAAAGTGCTGTACTACCTACACCATTCACTTGATTTGGATATACAGACCATTATTAAATTAAAGCTGAAAGTCTGCACTTTGAGGTCATAGTCATACTTTAATTACAACTTCAGGTTCCTGTGGATGCAGCATAAATAATTACTTGGTCACTGCCCAAATATGTATGGACATGACTGTATTAGAGGGAAGTGCATGGAAGTCAGAAATAATTGATTGTAATAGTTGTTTTTTGTGTTTTCTAGCAATTCTTCATGTGGGTAGAGAGTAACTCCCCTGAGCTCTCTGTGCCATACCTTTGGTCGGAGGACAAGACAAACAGTAAGCTGTAGCAGTATTTTTGTGAACTAGTTTCAGATAAACCCATCAGTTGTTTTAAGCTTGTTTTGGTGTCCTTTAGCTCCCATTGGCCAAGCTGTGCACCAGCTGCTGCTAATCCAGGCATTCCGACCAGATCGTCTACTAGCTATGTCCTCTATCTTTGTGGCCAAGGTCTTGGGAGAGAACTTCATGTCCATTATTGAACAGCCACTGGACTTGGCCAACATTGTGGACAGTGAGGTAGAGACTGGTTTTGATCATGTTAACACCTTATTTAATTCCGTTAAAATTTCTATAAGCCCTAATAAGTGAGAGTCACAGTACCTATAATAATATGCATAATGAACCTTTTCCAGGTGAAACCAGGAACTCCAGTACTTATGTGCTCTGTTCCTGGTTATGATGCCAGTGGTCTGGTCAGAGACTTGGCTGCTGAGCAAAACAAACATATTACTTCAATTTCCATTGGTAAGAAATCAGCCTTCTTCCTATAGTCTCAACAGTCTTACAAAGATTAACAAAGTCATTCTTTATTTTTCTCCACAGGTTCTGCTGAGGGCTTCAACAAGGCTGACAGAGACATTAACACAGCGGTCAAGTCTGGAAGGTGGGCAAAAGCTCCAGTTTTTTTGGGATATTAAGATGTCTGCCTCGCAGTGTGTTTGATCACCAACAGCTATCAACTTCTGTAGGCCTCTTAAATTTTTTTTTTTTTTTTTTTTTTTTTTTTTTTTTTTTTGTTAAATAGATGGGTAATGTTGGAGAATGTACACCTGGCTCCTGGTTGGCTCATGCAGCTGGAAAAGAAGCTGCACTCCATGCAGCCTCATGCCAGCTTCCGCCTCTTCCTCACCATGGAGATCAACCCCAAGGTCATCCATGCTGCTGTCTATGCCCAACTACAATTTTGTATTTAATTAGTTTAAAATGACGGATTTTTTTTTTTATCTTCATGTCATTGGTTAATTCACTTGATAGTTTAAGATTAGCCAAGAATCGTACAAAATATTTTGGTCTAGTTATCTGAATTACTCAAATTTACACCTCATTTGAGTATGTGAACACCTTGCATTCAACAAATCAAGTAGAACTGGATAATCAATGCTTAGATCTACTTGACTGTTACTGATGACACAGAATTTTGACAGTCTATGTCTTCTGCAGGTACCTGTGAATCTGTTGCGTGCTGGTCGTATATTCGTTTTTGAGCCACCCCCTGGTGTGAAGGCCAACATGCTGAGGACTTTCAGCAGTATTCCGGTGGCTCGCATGTGCAAGGTGAAGACTGAGTTCAAACAGTGAATTCTTTTATCAAAGCTTGAATTGTTTTTTCTTCTTTTGCCTTTTTTTGTTTATAGTTTACAGTAAACTAAAAGTGTCTTGCCTCAGTTACTAATCAGCCATACACTCTGTTGTAGGCTCCTAATGAGCGTGCACGGCTGTACTTTCTCCTGGCCTGGTTCCATGCAGTCATCCAGGAACGTCTCCGCTATGCACCTCTTGGCTGGTCCAAGAAGTATGAGTTTGGAGAGTCTGACCTGCGCTCAGCTTGTGACACCGTTGACACCTGGCTGGATGACACTGCTAAGGTCTGATAACTGCTAAGATCATAGTATCCATCATTGTATACATCCATGTTGCTAGTTATTCATAAGCCCAAATCCATTATGTAGGTGAGGGATTTCTAAGCATGTTTTTTTCTGTAACAGGGTCGACAAAACATCTCTCCTGACAAGATACCATGGGCAGCACTGAAGACCCTGATGGCCCAGTCTATATATGGAGGTCGTATTGATAATGAATTTGACCAGCGCCTTCTAAACACTTTCTTGGAGCGCATCTTTACCACTGGCAGTTTTGACAGCGAATTCAAGTTGGCACTCAAAGTGGATGGCCACAAGGATATTAAAATGCCAGATGGAATTCGGTCAGTGAAAGATTATATGGGCTACATAGGATTAAAACACCTTAAAGGATTACCCCTTTCTGTTACTTTTAGTATAACCTTCATAATTAATAACATTTTGTTTTGCAGACGTGAAGAGTTCATGCACTGGGTGGAGATGCTCCCAGATACTCAGACTCCATCTTGGCTGGGTTTGCCAAGCAATGCTGAGAAGGTTCTACTCACCACTCAGGGTACGGTTATTCATCTCTTCTGTCTTTCTTTCATATTTGTGATTGGTGGATTTCCACTCCCCTTTCTGATTGCTAGGGATCTATCTTTTATTTCCTGTCTCCTTCAGTTATGATCTTTTCAAAGTGCTTTCTCTAATAGATCTATCAAGACTTTGTGCCTTCTCACACATATGATCTTTGGCAGCTCATATTGACTCAGTCACTTTATTGTAATCTATATGACTAAAGTTTGTAGACACCTGACTGTCACACCCATATGTGCTTTTTTAACAACTCATTCCAGATCTTTGCTATTATAGTAACCTTCACTTTTCTGTGAAGCCTTTCCACTAGATGTTAAAGCATGACTTCTCCACTCCAGCTTTAGGCAAATGCCTTCACGGATCTTGTTTTGTCCACAGAGGCATTGTAATGCTAGAACAGATTTGGCCTTGGCCTCTTAGGGCACATGAAGCTAAATTGTAATTCTAAATCTAAACTAAATTTGGCAGCAGTTTGAGGAAGGCCCACATATGGGGGTGATGGTCAAACCTTTGGCCACATACTGCAATTTTTTACTGCATGGTGTCTGGAAAAAGAGGACCCTTTTATATCCTTTTATATCTTGACTCCCTGAATACTTCATACTTTAAATGATCATACTTAAATTCACTGTTACAGTTTATGTTCAGAGTGGTCTCCTTTTGCTTTGATACACTCTCAATTTCGACGACACAACTACTTCGTCAATAACTTGTTGGTCAGGTTCAGCCCACTCTTTTACACTGCATTCCAGATTTTATAGCCCACACAGACTTTAAATCTGGACTATTTGGAGGCCAAAGTTGTGGCTGAATGAAATCTGGACTTTCAGTGGTCAGTAGCTGAATTGTTTCCCATGCATGATGAAACTTGAGAAACATCTTTTAACAAGATTTAGCTATTGTTTTTTGCATTGTGCACCATATTTCTTATTTTGTCAGAAACATTTAAGGAAACCCTATCTCTTAACTGAATGCCATTTTACTGACATCATTAACGCTAGAATTACTAAGGCTATGATTTCACCCAAAGTCATCATGCTATAGCCCAGACCCCTGCAGTGAAGCGATTAGGACCCATTTTGGTAATGACATACAGCTAAAGCACCTACCCACACCTTTTACTCAGCAGATCTGTGTGTCTACATGATCAACTAATGTATTGACACTGTGTACACACTTATGTTTTAGGAGTAACGCAGTAGCAGCTAGTTTAGTAATAGTTAATTTATCAATAAATGAAATAAAAGAACAAAACTGGTAAATTGGTAAATGCACTGATTTGTGCTGGAAAATGAGTGTGCAGGTTCGAATCATGCTCATTACAAAATGCTTGTTGTTCTTATTGCAAAATAAATATATGTTGTACAAACATCTTTTATTAATCAATCACTGATACGTCCATGGAAGAGTTTGTCTAATTTTTACTGATTCCTGCAAGTACAATTATTGTACTTACTGCTAGAGAAAAGTACTTACTGTTCCTTTTGCCTACAAGTTAGTAACTGGGTAAAAGCAAATGATCCCTGCACCTTTGTCAGCTGCCATATCTGCCCCTCTCCTTTAATTCCCATTGATGTGATTCTGGTTCCATCCTTTTTTGTGCTTGTTCACATTTACCACCCTCTGCCATGATCCTGCCTCTTTTCCCTGCTCTCCCCAGGCACTGACATGATGAGTAAGCTGCTGAAAATGCAGATGTTGGAGGATGAGGATGACTTGGCCTATGAGACTGAGAAGAAACAGCGTACAGCGTCCTCCTCAGATGCCCAACCAGCATGGATGAGGACACTGCACAGTACTGCATGCAACTGGCTCCAGCTTATCCCGCTGTCCGTCAGTCCACTTAAACGTACCGTGGAGAACATCAAGGTGGGTGCTAGAACACCACTGTCCTTACATTTTGACAATCACAATTGAGTCACAATAGATATCATTCAGCTTATTGTAATCTTCATAAAGTGCTCAGTTCACAACTTTGTATTTTTGAAAATACATCTTGAGTGGCCAATGAATGTGGTTATAATCCAATTTTCCATTGGTGTGTGATGTTCCTCGGTTGGGAGCAGCACACTCACTGCCCACTTAGCTTCCCTAAGAGTTATTATTGCATCTAATCATTGAAAATGGGACCTAAAACTGGTTCCATAGCAGCAGCAACACTTTGCCTAGACGTCCTCCATTAGACATCCCAACCTTGTTGTGCTTGGTGCTAGCATTCAGTTACATTATGCTCACAAACGATCCACTTCTTTTCACTTTCTGTGCCTGCCCTAAAGAGAAAAGCACAACAAAACAGTAAATCAGAGCAATAATGTTAAAAATTTGTATTTTCTTATTGTGTCATGGCAGTTATATTTTAAAGCGCCCCTCTTATGGTTGAGCTACATATGCAATGGCCAAAACATAAAGTGGCACCAGTTACAGGATACAAGACACTCCTGCTGACGATGTCCCCACATGGACAGCCTGAAGATCATCATGAGGGACAGTTTAAAGATACTCTTAGAAACCATGAACTTTGCTTCCAGTTGATATAAGCAGCGTTCCTATGATGATGGCTAGGACTAACTGCCATGAACAGTTCTGCACTTAATCAGTCAAATCTCCATCAGCAAGCAGTTTATATCTTCAACGGTGTGGACTTTATGTGAAGTTGCAGTTTCCAGCACTCAGTTATAGAAGGGATTATTTATTACTGCACTGTCCAGTGTCACCCAAATGAGGATGGGTTCCCTCTGGAACAATGCAAGTGAGTTTGGAGCAACAGTATGTGATCAGATTCTGTGTAAAAAATGTTGAAGAAATGTTATGGACAAGCTACCATATCATCACCTGATCGTTTAACAAGATCAATCTCCTGAACAGCATGGAGACACAGGAGATAATCATGGGTGTTCAGGTATGATCCTGAGACAAAAAGACAAAGTGCTGAATCACACAAGACGCCTCGCCTAAATAAATCTTGTATGAACAAATAAAAAAAAATCATGTCACTGGTGTCTTTTTTTTTTTTTTTTTTTTTTTTTTTTTAAATCTTAAAGGATCACCTATGACGGCCAAACAGTAAATGGAATATTTTACTTTGGAATTTTGGTGCATTTGAGGAAGAGGGTCTGTGCTGTCAGATTGCCTCTTCGTGGACCCTCTATCATGAAAATGCAGAGTCATATTTCAATGGCTGTGAGAATTTTAATGTTTAAAAAAAAAACATTCCAGTCCGTCCACTTCAACCCCACACCCAACTTGGTTTCATGTGATTTCTTCTTGTGATTTTCATTCTCATTACTTTCCAAGGACAGACCTTGGATGTGACTGTGTACAAACTCTAAGAAGAATTAATAGAATGTATGCATAATCAATCATGTTACAGCCTGATGTACTGCAAGAGCTGTGCAGTGGTGTAAATGATTATAACTTTACTGTACATGGTTAACTGTAAATGAACACTACATTATTTCCATCTATAGGATCCTCTGTTCCGTTTCTTTGAGCGTGAGGTAAAGATGGGAGCTCGGATGTTGCAAGATGTGCGTCAGGACCTCACTGATGTTGTTCAGGTGTGTGAGGGCAAAAAGAAGCAGACCAATGTTCTGCGAACGCTAATCAACGACCTTGTCAAAGGTGGGTTACAAGTACAAGAGTGATTATTATTAAAAAAAGATTGAACAGAGTAGAAATCTAAAATAAATTTAAAGTTAAAGTGATCTTATAACTAGAACCTTGAAGATCATAAAATTTAAGTTGAGTGGCATACAAATAATTCCAATTAAGGAATTTCCATTTTTGTGGAAACCTTGTCAAAATGAGCTAACTGAATGTCAACAATTCTGTTGCCATATAGTTTTTACCACTGTTGTTTCCACTGTCTTTCCCTGAAACTGTCTGAAACTCTTGGTGCTTTCAGCTTACTAACTCCAAGTGTGATGTCTTTGCTAAATCCCTGAAAGTCTACACTTCAGTATCATATTGATGGCTTCATTTCAAATCATTTTGGAGATGTACAGAGGGAAATTGCTGTCCAAATACAGTGCCGGGCACATCTACATTTATGATGCCGCCATTTTGCTGTAATGTGGATAGGCAGAAATGAAGGGTTTTTTGAACTGATGACAGACGCCCACACTCACTTCCTGATTTGGTCTTATCAGTCACATTTGTTCACCGATTTGTGACACACTTATCACATGAACCTTTTCCAGAAGTAAACAAACAGCATGAGCCTCAACCCCCAGTGGTGAATGCAACAGGAATAAATAATTACAAGTATTGCTGACCTTGTCTTTGCTAGCACCTGTGTGTAGCCTTTTATAATGCTATACATGCATAGGCGACTAGCTATTTAACCAAACTCTGACTATTCCCATGTCCAGCAGCTTCCTGTTTACAACAGCACTTGCATGCCCAGTGTAAGTGAATCATCATGTGATAGGCACTTTCAGGCACATTAGTATGGATTTCTTTTTTATAATACGGAGCCCATCTAGACAGAGAGAGCTAGGTAATGAGTAAGCACTGTGTATGCTTCATATCAGTGATGGTTAAACTAAATATTGGTTTGTTCAGTTGGTCTTAGCAACTAAATGGCCAACTAAATTGAATGTCCACTTAGTTAATGCTAACTTTGACTATCAAAAGTTTAGCTATGTTGCTAAATGCTAGTTGCATGGTAAGGTAGGTTTCTTGGTTCAGGCTGAAAATCATACAGAAATGTGTGTTCAGCTTCTGTTACATGTGTTGTACAATTTTCTTTAACTCTGAATTAATATTAATGCTTGTTTTTGTGCTGTTGTTCATTATAGCATTCCTTCAAGGCAGAATGAATAGGATTTGTTTTGAGTGAGAGCGAGCAGCAGTGGTCAAGTGAGCTAGAGAGTGAATGAAGAGAGGGAGTGGTGTTCAAAAGAATAGCTAGAACAAAGCAGGGAATGAAATAAAAAAAATACTTTTGAATGGCTAAGATCCACTTCCTTTCAAGTAGCTGTTATTCCCATCATCAGTCCCAAAGCAGTTTTGCCCCCTGTAAGCATGGTTAGTAATGTTTTTAAACAAGAAACCTGTCTACAGTGAAAACGTGATTTTTACTTTTTGAATTCATTTTTTGGGTTTCCCAGGCATTCTGCCCCATAGCTGGGGCCGTTACACTGTCCCTGCATCTATGACTGTGATCCAGTGGGTGGCTGATTTCAGTGAGCGCATCAAACAATTGCAGCAGATCTCACAAGGAGCAGCCAGTGGGGGTGCTAAAGAGCTGAAGGTGAATACTTTAAACAACTATATAAAGTAGTCCAGAAGCAGACATGAAACTGCTTCCAAAAATATTGGAGTTTTCTAGAGGTACCTTTTCGGGTTTTAATAAGTGCACTGAATTCTTTTACTGAAAACTTGAAACTTGTAGGAGACTTTTAATAAATTAGGTAAACTGTATTTGATTTGGGGCATGCAACATGATTTTCCAGGCAGTTCTGTAAAATTCACTAAAACTACCATCAGCAGAAGTTCAGTTCACCTGCAAACACATTAGGCAGTCCTGGCACTGGCTTTCTGTGCTATATGGATGTTTTTTTCTTTCTGATAAGAGTGATGGTCTGGATCACAATTCCCTTTAACTAATACATGTTTTTGACTGCTTTGACTAAGGCTTTATAGTGAAAAACTTGTTCTAGAGCAGAGTGTGCAGACATCTGTTGAATGAAATCCAAATTTATTTATACAGGTCCTTCTCAAAAAATTAGCATATTGTGATAAAGTTCATTCTTTTCAATAATGTAATGATAAAAATTAAACTTTCATATATTTTAGATTCATTGCACACCAACTGAAATATCTCTCAAAATTAGCATATCATGAAAAGGTTCTCTAAACGAGCTATTAAACTAATCATCTGAATCAGTGAATTAACTCTAAACACCTGCAAAAGATTCCTGAGGCTTTTAAAAACTCCCAGCCTGGTTCATTACTCAAAACCGC
>JAOVVG010000002.1:5145741-5155948 GCA_028566375.1 Leptodoras nelsoni
CCTACGATGGATTAGTGCCCTGTCTAGGGTTGGTTCCTGCCCTTGCGCTCAGAGTTGCCGGCTGGGCACCGGCTCCCTCGTGACCCCATAACTGGGAATAAGCGGTACAGAAAATGACTGACTGACTGACATATATTGATAGTCTCAGCTAAAGGCAGGCTTTCCTATAAATGTAGGTCAAGTACAAGTGAGAATTACTACAGTTTGTTAATGCGATAAAGAAAATGAATCGCGTGACAGCTCTACAAGAAATATAAAATATGACACGGATACAGGCAGCTCAAGCTTCCGTCTTTTCCTGAACAATTTAAGCCACATGAACAACTTTTCCTTTCAGTCAAGCCCTGCAGCAGAAAGATTTCCTGTGAAATCTAACACAACTTCCTTCCCATCAATAGCTGATTGACTCGGGTCTTATTCTGTAATTTAAGAATCCTCTATACAGCTTTGTCTCTAGAGTTTCTCCTGAGCTTTTCTTCAGCAGCTCTTTAAAAGTCTGTTCAGCTAACTTGGCTAATCCATTTGAAGATGGGTGATGGGTGGCGGAGGTGATGTGTGTGATTTCTTGCTGGCATCACTGAAAAAACACCGGGCATTGTCTGACATGATCAATACTGGAATGGCATGAATGCTGAAACAGTGCCTAAAATGATCGGAATGGGTGGCAGCTGTAGTTGCTGAATTCACAGGGTAAGCGTTGATCCACTTGGAATGAGCATACACCAGCACTAGGAGTATTTTACCCATGGAAGGACCTGCATGGGTTTGTCAGGCCACTCCGAGTGATGTAGAAGTGCTTTTGTTGGTGCATTTCTCTTACAAGACTTTACATTTGCTTCAATGTCAACAACTAACTAAGGCCAACATAGGTAGTTCCATGCCATGCCTTTGATTCTGGTTATGCCTGGTGTGACTGGTGCAACTGGTGCAAAGAAGAGTGTGCACAACAATACAAGCCCCCCAAAACAAACAACCAGCATGCATGCTCAGCTCCTTCTGTCTCTTTCAGAAAGGTATAAACATGGTTCCTCTAGGTGACAAACCAACCTCTCAACACAAACTGCTGGACTGGATAGGACTGGATCTGTAGCTGTTTAAAGCTGGATTTGTTCAGAGGTCATCAGTGGACTGCTCCATCAGCAGCACACGCTTTGCAGGTGAGCTGCTCTGAGGCGATGTGGGTAGCCGATTAAGAGCATATGCATCTCCGTTATCCTTGCCTGTTCTGTAATTGATCACATATTCATAGGATCTTAAGCTTATTATTTGCTGAGATGCCACCTGAGATCTGCCTTTGTCTCATTCAGTAAATTGATAAAGAGCTTGTGGTCAGTACAGATTACAAACTTCTTTCCATTTTAGTAATCCCTTCTTATCTAACTGAATAGTTATTTGCTGCAGACGTGACTGAGAATAACTGAAATGGGTGTTCACCTCCTTTTGGTATGCTGTGTGAGGACTGCCCCCACTCCAAAAGGCAGGGGCATCACAGGTGAGTATAAGCTCCTTCTCCTCATCTTAGTTCACCAACGCCTTACTGAACTGCTAGAGCTACTTTGCTTGCTGAAAGGCCTTTGTTTGTTCTGACTCCCATCTCCAGATCTCATCCTTCCTCAGCAATTTATGCAGTGGTTGAAGAGCCCTAAAAAGCTTTGAATTCTGTCACTGAAGTAGGTGCAGGCCTTTCCTGTATGGCCTGCACATTTTCTAGTTCATTCCAGTGAAGTTCACATACTCTGCCTGTGATAGTATTTTGACACTGCAGCCTGTGGTGATCTCAGATGTTACTGGACTGCCATACACTATTGAGCACTGTGTGATTTTGGTACATTGTGCACCAAACTATACATTGCAAATACTTCCCCATCCACTTCTTCTTGTCACTGTAGTACTCAATAATTACATTTTCTCATTTTGTGCCCGTTGTGGACACATTCACGTTCCGCACAAATTTAGTAAAAACAACTGTGACCAGTGTTCACTATTTAGCAGAGGTTACCAGCATCTCAAAAAGGTGTTAACATCAACAGAAACTGTTAATTGTCAACACATCCACATCTCTAGTTAAGGACAACACATTCTGTGTTAATGTTAAATTTACACAAAAAACACAACACAAAAAGTGTTATCTATACATCATTTTTTGAGTGCACGTTGTTTTCCTTGAGACCAACACATCTGGGTAAACAAGTCAGTTAATTAAAAACTCCTCTTCAATTGAAGTTGAATTTGCATATGAATGCAGTACATAATCCTCCCAATTCCACCCAAAACAGCCCAAATGACGTAACACCATGAAGTTACCTCCCTATAAAAGATGCAAAAGCTCCAATATAACTTGGGTAACTAATGGTGGTTTTTAATATTTTTTTTATTGTAGATGTATTGTATGTTGTAAGCTGTTACTCTAATGCTGTGAGGTCACACTATTTAAATAATGGATGGCTTTAATGTCACAGAATCCGCCTCACTTTACTTTCAACAAACCATAAGAAATATTCAAATTTATTTCAGATTTTCTGTATTAAAACACCACTAACTCCATGGTTTTAGCAGTCACTGAACATCTTTTAGTCACATTTATATATGAAGGTGGCAGCTTTGATGTCCATCCTGAGAAGTTAATAATGGGTAGAAACAAACCATTATGCACTGTGGTATTTAGTACACACTACTACTTCGGAAACAGTATTACTTGGATGTACATTGCATTTATAGTGAACTATGGACTTTATGGTCAATGGGAAACAAACTCTGACACTACACAGGCGTTACAAAGCCAGGTGCACGGTGATTCTGCTCTACATTCTGTAGCTTATGTCCTTATACATTTTTGAGTAAAACATGTGTATATACTTCAAGTGAAAAGTTCTCACTCTATGATATGGAGTCACTTGATGGAATGTGTCTCACCAGAGAATAACATTCTTTACTTCTACAGTTTAATGCTCATACATTCTTGAATATTGTTGAGTTACATGGCTGTACATTCATATGCTGAGCTTCAGTAGCCTCCAGCTTTTCTCTCCAGAGGAGGCATGCAGTAGCTCTTTAAAGCTGAGCGGTGTGGCTCTTCCCTGGGCTGTAAAAATGTCAGGAAACAAACATAACCTCAATTAGGAAGGAGAAACCATTTACTAATCAGTATCTCAGAAAATTCTACACACTATACAGATTAGATCCTCCGCTTTCACCTTCATTGAGCGAGAATGGCACTTTTTGGAGGTGATGACTGGCAGCAATCGCTGATGTGGTATGACCAATGTAGGCAGACTGGACACAGGATAGGGCACTTTAGGAGTGGGCACTGTCACATTCAGCTTTGGGAGCTCCACAGGATAACGAGGCAAAACATGCCTGCTGAGTGGTTCAGCTACATGCTTCAGCTGCTGTAGAAAAATGATGGCAGAATAAAACATTCCTAGTTTCAAAGAAAATGCATTTTGCATCTTCATGCATTTTGAATCTACATATATTTTTGACTGTTGTTTGGAATGTAAGCCATTAACCAAAACTGTCTCTTGTTACAAATTAAAATAATTAAATTATAAATTATATTTCCTCTTTTTACACATGCTACAAAACAAAATTTAGGTCCTTATCAGATGGGGTGACCCCGAACAGTCAACTATTTGATCCAAGGAGACTGATTCAACTGCAAAACTCTTCGTCAAAACATGTAAAGAATGTGAAATGTAAAGAATGTGGTTATAAAACAAGGACAATTCCATTCTGGCTAAGTGGAGGTGGTGAGTGTGTGATTATACATAGACTTGCTTGGTTTCTCCCAATAATGATATATAGCTTATGATAATAAGCTATATTGATAACTTATTATAACTAAAGATATATAGCTTGGGTCACAGCATTTCAGAGGTAAAAGCAAAATTTGGATTTTCATATCTGAGCACTTCAAGGGTGTACTGTAACTACAAGAATTCCGTAAAAAGACTCTGGGTGAACGTAACCAACATTAGCTGGCAAGAATCATTTCACATGATAGGCGTGCAACACTGCTTCAAGCAACATCAGAGTGAGGACTGTCCATGTTCCCTCCAAGATCTCCTGGGGGATTTACTAAGTATTAATTGGTATACTAGTTCTTCTGGTAATTCAGTGTACTGAGTCTGAGACCTGGCTTCATATGGTTGTTGTAATAAATAAACGAGCCATTTCAGTGTATCCATACTTGTTTCTGTGTTGCTGCCCATGTCCTTCTAACCTTGCTCATCACTACAACTTTGAAGCACCCTTTCCCTCTCATTCCTGTTATTATACTCTGTATTACAGTGTTATGGTAGACTAAGTTGCACTATCCAATTTAAGGGAATCTTGTCTAGTGGCAGCATCTTGTCTAGTGTGTTGCAAATGAGATTATGGATTAATGGAACACAAAAAAAACACCATGATTTGAAGATCAGTTGATAAGGCGAAACTTGACCAATCAGATTCAACTATGTAAATTCTTAGTCAGGGACACCCCTATTTATCAGCAAAACATTTCTGATGGAAACATGGCCTTAATGCAAAATGTGACCCACAAATCCACTGATAGTTAATACTAATTTCAAATAAAAAGACACACTGACTACAGTTGGATATAGGTTTCACGCTCCAAGTTCTGGATGAGCTTTACAATAACTGTTGTAGTTGAAAACAGACAAGCCAAAGTACCTGGCGCCTCCCCTGTCGAGTACTGCGCCAGAATTGCTCTACTGATCCTGGAGTCATGCTGCTGCTATCCTCTACAATCCCAATAGTCCTGTGAAGCCCTAGAGCTCTCCTTTCTGCCAGTCTGTAGGGACAAAAATCACACAAAATGGGTTAATCATGTGTACATATGGTCAAATCTACAACCTTTATAGCTTTCCAACCATAACATTGATTATCTCATTACAGTGGCACCTGTCAAGGGGTGGGATATTTTCGGTAGCAAGTGAAGTCAGTTCTTGAAATTCATGTGTTAGAAGCAGGAAAATAGAAAGCATATGGGCAAACATAAGGATCTGAGTGACTTTGACAAGGGCCAAATTCTGATGACTAGACGGCTGGGTCAGAGCATCTCCAAAACAGCAGTACTTGTGGAGTGTTCCTGGTATGCAGTGGTTAGTTCCTACTAAAGGTATTTCAAGGAAGGACAACCGATGAACTGGTGACAGGGTCATATGTGCCCAAGGCTCACTGATGCTCATGAGGGGTGAAGGCAAGCCCATCTGATCCAATCCCACAGAAGAGCTACTGGTTATGGATGCTGGTTATAATAGAAAGCTTTCAAAACACACAAGCACATCACAGTTTGCTGCATATGGGGCTGCGTAGCTGCAGACTAGTCAGAATGCCAATACCACCGAAAGAACCTATAGTGGGTACATGAGCAGCAGAACTGGACCATGGAGCAATGGAAGAAGGTGGCCTGGGCTGATGAATGATGTCTTTTACAGCATGTGGATGGCTGGGTGTATATGTCACTTACCTGGGAAAGAGATTGCACCTAATGCACTATGGGAGGAATCAGTGTGATGCTCTGAGCAATGTTCTGCTAGGAAACCTTGGGTCCTAAAATTCATGTCATTACTTTGACATGTAACAACTTCCTAAACATTGTTGCAGACCAAATACGCACCATCAGGGCAAGAAGTTCCCTAATGGCAGTGGCCTCTTTCAGCAGAGTGATGCGCACTGCTACACTGCAAAAACTGCCCATGAACAGTTTGAGAAACATCACAATGGGTTAAATTGTTGACTGGGCCTCCAAATTCCAATCCGGAGCTCAATCCGACTGAGCATATGCTGGACAAACAAGTCAGATCAAAGCATTACGATTTCCCTTCACTTAAACTAAGGGGCCTAGACCAACCCCTGACAAACATTAGAGTCTGACAGGCACAATGCAGAAGCATGAGATGGAGAAGCATGGAGAAGTCGTCACTCCACAGAATGTTTCCACTGTTCCAGGGTCCAGCGGTGATGTAAGGCTTGCATGCAGCTGCTCAGCTATGGAAAACCATGCCACTAAGCATCCAGTGTGCAGTTATTATGCTAATATTAATGCCAGAGATTTGGAACTCTGCAGTTATCAAGACGGCAGAGCGTTAGTCACTATTATGCACTATGTACCTCACCTCTCTGTAACTTTACATAGTCTGAGTTGCTGTGGATCCTAAAGGCTTCCATGTTTCAATAATACACTCACAGTTGATTGTGACCTAGGAGGGAAGAAATTTCCTGAACTGATTTGTTGCAATGGTGTAATTAAAGTATCACACTTTGGCAACTGGCAACAACTCCATTAAACACCTGAATTTAAAGATTAAGAGGCATGTCCAAATACTTTTGTCCATATTATACATTTAGACTATTACAGGTACAGCTGTACTATCAGACTAGTAGTTTTCCATAGTCCAATTCTGATACTCATGTGTAATGGACTGCTTTTGGTGGATAGGGGTCAGCATGGGCATTCTGACTGGTCTGTAGCTATGCAGCAAGCTGATATATATTGTGTGTTCTGACTACTTTCTATCATAACCAGCATTAACTTTTTTAGCAATCTGTGCTACGGCACCTCTTCTGGAGGATCAGACCAGACAGGATAGCCTTCACTCCCCATGCTTATCAATAAGCCTTGGGCACCCATGACACTGTCGCTGGTTCACCAGTTGTACTTCCTTGGATCACATTTGGTAGGTATTAACTACTGCATACCAGGAAACCTCACAAGTAAATGGCAAATGTAGTGTTAGGAGTCTTGCCTAAGGACTCCTATTGGTATAGTATAGTATATTGCCTGGACTGGGGATCAAACCCTGGTATCTCACAGAGAGAGCGTCTGTGAGCTCATGCATACAAGAGGTGGGCGGGAGCGCTCCCGAAAGTTACATGAGCAGCAGTTCGAAAAGAGGCGGCGGCTTGCGTCACATGTTTCGGAGGAAGCACGCGATGGCTTCGCCCTCCCTGACTGGCAGTTCGTCGGGTGACAAGGGGGGAAGCACTGATGGGTGGGAATTGGAGATGACTAAATTAGGGAGAAAAATCGGGGAAAAATCCCCCCCCAAAAAAGTAATGGCTTTCTTGCTATTACATTTTGATACCATTCTACCTATAATTGTGTGTCAGTACACACATGGCAGGTGCTTCTTACCGTAACTCTCTGAAACAGGTGTGCTGCAGTGCTGCATGTGGACTTATGCGTTCATCTGGATCATAAGCCAGCATCTGATAGAGCAAAGAGAGGCTAGGAGCTGAGCAGCGAGGAATCAACTTAGAAAGCCCACAGCCTTTCCGAGGTAAGAAATCAAAGGGCATCACTCGAGACCTTACAAATTAAGAGACGTGCCAAAAAATCAAATATATACATACACATATACACACCAATCAGCCATGGCTTTAAAAACACTAACAGATGAAGAGAATAACATTGATTATCTCCTTACATCATCACCTCTCAAGGGGTGGGATATATTACTCAGCAAGTGAACAGTCTCGAAGTTGATGTGTTGTAAGCAAAAACATGGGCAACTGTAAGGATCTGATTGACTCTGACAAAGGCCAGGATTGGAGTGTCTCCAAATTGGACAGAGGGTCAACGGGTCAGAGCTATTTTGGAGGCACGAGGGGGACCTACACAGCATTAGGCAGGGGTTTTTAATTTTATTGCTAATCGGTGCCTAAAATAATAATCAGTGCCTCTGTGCTTAATATTGTGTAGGTATCCCTCCTGTACCAAAATAGTGCTGACCCATGGAAACACTGACTCCAAAAGACCTCAAGCTGTGCTGTGGTATCTGGCACCACGACATTAGCAGGACCCATTAGGTCCTGTAGGGTGCAACCTGGGGCTTCCAGGGATCTGACTTGTTTGTCCAGCACATCTCACTGATGCTTGATCAGACTGAGATCTAGGAGATTTGGAGGCCTTGAACCCTTTGTCATGTTCCTCAAACTATTCCTGAACACTTCTTGCAGTGTGGCGGGGGGCATCCTGCTGAAAGAGGCCATTGCCATTACAGAATACCGTTGCCATGAAGTGTATTTGGTCTGCACTAATGCTTAGGTAGGTGTAACATCCACATGAATGCCAAGGTTTCTTCACAGAACACAGCCCAGAACAATGAACTGCTTCTGCCAGCTTGCCTGCCAGGATGCCATAGGGCATCCTGGTGCCATCTTTTTCCCAGATGGGCAACAAATACAACCAGCCATTAACATGATGTCAAACAAAACATGATTTATGAGACCAGGCCAACCATTGCACTTCCATGGGCCACTTTAAATAGGTACCAACTACTGTATACCAAGAACACCCCACAAGTCCTGCTGTTTTAGGGATGCTCTCATCCACGCATCCAGGCCCTTTTCAAAATCATTCAGATCTTTACAGTTGCTCATTTTTGTTACTTCCAACACATCAACTTTGAGAACTGACTGTTCACTTGCTGCCTAGTGAAAACATTGAAAGTATATATAAATGTGTGTGTATGTGTGTGCATCTCTCTCGCACACACACAGTATACATGGCATATTGTAAACATAAACAAACAATAGAATATGATGCCTGCAACACAATCAAAAAAGTTGGGACAGATGTAAAATAATACAAGTAATTCAAATAGACCTGTTCACGAAGGTTCCACAATTAGCAGTTATCTGGTATAAAAGGAGTATAAAATGAACATCCACCAAAGGCATACACTTTGCAAGCAAAGATGGGTTCATCTTCATGAGAGATTTGTCAGTCAGTTAAAAGACAATGTTTCTCAGCACAAGATTTAGGTTTTTCTTCTTCTATAGTTCATAATATCATGAAAAGTTTCAGGGAGTCAATGGAAATTTTGGTGCTTTAAATGCTGCTGAATGTGCATGACCATCAAGCCCTCAGGCAGTACTGTTTGAGAAACCATATACTACTGTAATGAACATAGCACATGGGCTCAGGAGTACTTTGAAAAAAAACACTGTCTTTTAACACAGTCTGCCGCTGCATCAAGAAATGCAACTAAAACTGTAATATGCAAAGAGGAATTTTGCACAGAAACTCTGGTGAGTGGAAATCTGTTCTGGGATATGACGAGTCCACGTGTTAGCTTGTTTTTGAGGAAAAACAGGCATCAGATTCAATGTTTTCAATGACAAACTTAATTCTGTTTGTTGAATATAAACAAATTTAGAAATTGATGCCTGCAACACACTCCAAAAAAGCTGTTTACCACTGGGTCACATAAACTTTTCTTTTAATTATACTGTTTAATCATTTGGGAATTTTTGCCCACTCAGAAGGCAGTTGTCTGCCAAAGGGCTGGAGAGCGGTACAATAATGAGTGTCTGCAGGCAACAGTGAAGCATGGTGAAGGTTCCTTGCAAGTTTGGGGCATTTCTGCAAATGGAGTTGGACATTTGGTCAGGATTAATGGTGTCCTCAATGCTGAGAAATACAGGCAGATACTTATCCATAATGCAGTACCATCAGGGAGGCATATGATTGGCCCCAAATTTATTCTGCAGCAGGACAACGACCCCAAACATACAGCCAGTGTCATTAAGAACTATCTTCAGCATCAAGAAGTACAAGAAGTCCTTGAAATGATGGTATGGCCCCCACAGAGCCCTGATCTTGACATCATCGAGTCTGGGATTACATGTAAAGGGATTATATGAAAAGACAAAAGGATTTAAGAAAGCCTACATCCACAGAAGAGCTGTGGTTAGTTCTCCAAGATGTTTGGAACCTACCAGCCCAGTTCCTTCAAAAACTGTGTGCAAGCGTACATAGAAGAATTGATGCTGTTTTGAAGGCAAAGGGTGGTCACACCAAATACTGATTTGATTTATATTTCTCTTCTATTCATTCACTGCATTTTGTTAATTGATGAAAATAAACTATTAACATTTCCATTCCAAAGCATTCTTAGTTTACAGCATTTTTTCACACCTGCCTAAAACTTTTGCACAGTACTGTATATCTCTCCAAAACCCAAATATAAGCCTCTACATCCATGTTATCTTCACATATGCTGTCACTCATGCCGTGGGCACTGATGCACCCCCATGTCGTCACAGATGCTGTTTTGCATTTTTAACTAGTAACAGTCTGGATGGTCATTTTCATCTTTGGCATGAAGAATCCATCCATCCATCCATCCATCTTCTTCCGCTTATCCGGGGCCGGGTCGTGGGGGCAGCAGTCTAAGCAGAGATGCCCAGACTTCCC
>JAOVVG010000002.1:5295787-5307662 GCA_028566375.1 Leptodoras nelsoni
GTGCAAAATGCAAATTCTTCCAATTTTTTAGCTGGTCTTAAGATTTCGATCAGGAGTGTATATATATATATATATATTCTTTGTTTTGATTTTTCTGTAGTTGTGGTTAGGATCAGTCAGTCAGCATTTTCTTGGCCCACAACACCACATAATGAAAAGTTAAGAATTATTATACTTCTATATGCATCATCTAGACTTCTGCACAAAGCCCTGCTTTGGGTCATGATGCAGATGCATTTTTGTGGAAACCTGCGGTGATGTGCAATGTGCACAGACTTCTGTTTTTTTTTTTTTTAACAAAACCTTTGTTTAATTTAAAAAATGGGATAGACATTTCATGTGAAGTTCAAGTAGGGCCTTAGTATCAACATTTCATTTGAACACATTATTGTATAACTGAACATCAGTCTTTGCATATTTTTGAGAAGTTGAGTTCTTAAGAGCAAAACTATCTCGTGTATACAGTAGTACATCTCAATTTTTTTAAATGCTATATTTTAAGCATACTTGTCTCGTCTATTTTTTTTTTTTAACTAATAGCATAATTACTTTTGTGTTTTGTAGCCTCTCCTCTCATGGGTGCACAGAGCTTTCCTAACCTTACCACCACTGGTACCACCTCCACCGTTACAATGTCCACCTCCATAGTAACCAGCAGCAATAATGTAGCCACAGCCACTACAGGTTTGTCTGTCGGCCAGTTGCTCAGTAACACGCTGACGACCAGCCTGACCTCTACATCTAGTGAGAGCGATACAGGTCAGGAGGCTGAGTTTTCGCTCTATGGTAGGCCACGCTAGATTTATTCACCTATCAAAACATCCCTCTTCTACCTCTTTCTCTCATTACCCCTAATCTGTGTTGCACATCATCTTGATGCTCTCTGTCTTTTTGATATTTACCTCTCACTAATCTCTTTACCTGGTTATGCTTAACAATAACTTCTCTTTGGAATTAGATTTTTCCTATTTTCCCATTCCCTGTTTTCTTTCTTTTCTTATATTTTTTCCACAGACTTCTTGGATAGCTGCCGGGCAAACACTTTGCTTGCAGAGCTGGACGATGAGGAAGATTTGCCTGAACCAGACGACGACGATGACGAGAACGAGGATGATAATCAGGAAGACCAGGAGTATGAGGAAGTTCTGGTACGGTCCAGGGTCAACCTTGGTTACCACGTTCATATACATAGGGTAAAACTTGTTGTAGTTTTGATAACAGTACAGTGCCACTTAGTTGTTGAGTTAGATTTTGGTTTCCTTTTGTGGTAATGGAAATACATTTTCTTTTTAATATAATTTTATATCATTTGTTGCTCCTTTTTCTTTTCATCCTGTTGGGAAATGTCTGGATTGATTTGTTCCATGCAAATGAATGTTATTTCCTATCAGCATGGTTCCTGTGAAAAGCATGCTTGTGGTGAGATGAAAAGGCATATATGTAATTCGCATGTTTATGTAATTCGTTGAAGCATAAATGCAGTATATAAATTTTGTGATGTTTAATGCTGGCCTGGCAGGAGGAGGAGGAATATGAAACCAAAGGGGGTCGGCGTAGAACGTGGGATGATGACTTTGTGCTGAAACGGCAGTTTTCTGCTCTAGTCCCAGCGTTTGACCCCAGACCAGGCCGGACCAACGTCCAGCAAACCACTGATCTGGACATCCCTACACCAGGTACCCCTCTTTTGTAGTAACAGTTACAGCCTTGATCTTTGGTTTGCAGGTATTTTCTCAAATGCAACTTGGTGTGATTTCCACCATTGCCCAAATACACTTACAAGTTCTAATTTTCTAACTGAAAATCTTATGTTCTGTGGAATACATGACTGAAAAATGCAACATGAAAATGAGATCAGAATGAACATTGCTGCTGATTACAAAAAAAACCCAAAAACTGTTCCAAGTTAATTATCTGTTTTGTGACTCATGCAGGTACACCTCGTTCAGAGGTGCTGGAGGAGGTGGAATGTGCTCCCTCCCCTCACCTGGCTCTCATCTTGAAGGTGGCAGGCCTGGGAACCACACGGGAAGTTGAACTACCTCTCACCAACTACAAATCCACCATTTTCTACTATGTCCAAAAGCTACTGCAGCTCTCCTGTAATGGCAGCATTAAATCCGACAAGCTTCGACGCATTTGGGAGCCGACGTACACGTGAGTTACTTACCATTCTGTGTTGCCTTAAAATACTGCTTGTGTACCATGTTACTGCTTTCATCCTGTGTTATCATTTACATTAGCTGTATGCTTATTTTATAGGATAATGTACAGAGAGTTGAAGGACTCCGACAAAGAGAAAGAAAGTGGGAAGATGGTAATGTGTTTTTACCTGCTGCCCTCCTCCTCTTCTCTTGCAGCAACACTTATTTATCTCTTTCGCTCATTCTCTCCAACTCATTAAAAACTGCCTGTGACTTTTTTTCCTGTGGCTGTCAGTAGACTGTCTGTCATCACTAACCTTGTAGCTAAGAGGCTGTTGATGGGGAGACATAATGACCCTAGTGAATAATCTTGGTAATTGCATGGTCCTTTTAGTGGTTAGGCCTGTTTTAATGCATGTGTATTGAGTGAAACTTACAATCAGGAAAGACCAACTTTTGGTTCTTCCTGTTGTAGGGTTGCTGGTCTGTAGAGCATGTGGAACAGTACCTTGGCACAGATGAATTACCAAAGAATGACTTGATAACCTACATGCAGAAGAATGCAGACTCAACTTTCCTGCGCCACTGGAAATTAACCGGCACTAATAAAAGTATTAGGAAAAACAGAAATTGTTCGCAGCTCATAGCTGCATACAAGGTATAGAATGACTTTGTGTATGTGTGTGTATGTATGTGTGTGTTTAAATTTTTGGGGGGTTTTCTGAAATCAACACAAGGTCAAAATTATACATATAGGGTCAAAACTGTAACTTTTTGTTAGTGATTGACTACAGCTAGGGGCTTTTCTGTGCCCACATAAAAAGAGCTTCCTTGATGGCATTCATTGGATTGACCAAACAGAACAATGGGAAAGTCCAAGGAGCTTGGTGCAGATGTCAGGAATGGTCTCTTGGAGCCATTTATAAACAACTGCAGATTCCAAGATCATCAGTTCAAACAACTATGTGTAAATACAAGTTATTGGGAGAAGAAGACCCAAAGTGTCACCCTAGCTCAGAGGAAATTGGTTCAGATGGTCAGGAACAACCCAAGAACCACCAAGGCACAGAGCTACCATGAACTAGAAGCTGCTAGACTACAGTTTGCAGCTGACCCCATGGCTTTCTGGTGGAAAGTATTTTTGGAGGAGTAAAGGTGAGACATTGAACCCTAAGTATACTGTACCAGCTGTTAAGCATGGTGGTGGCAGGATCATGATTTTGCTGCCAGTGGAACTGATGCCTTGCACAAAGTGTATGGAATAATGATGAAGGAATATTACCTCAGAATTCCTCAGCATAACCTGAAGACAATTGAAACTTGGACACAATGGGGTGTTCCAACAGGACAGTGACCCCCCAAAACACATCAGAGCTGGTTATGGAATGGATAAAGCAGGCTAACATTTGGAATGACCTTCGCAAAGTCCTGACCTCAACCCTATCAATAGTATGTGGACTCTTAAATGTCCATGCCAGGAAAACAAATGTAACTGAACTCTACCAGTTCTGCCAAGAAAAGTGGTCAAATATCCAACCAAAATTCTACCAGAAGCTTGTTCATGGCTACCGAAAGCAACTGGTCAAGTTATAACTTGCCATGGGATAGTTTAGGTGTGCGGTATGTATATTTGATCCCGTATCTATATTTTTGACCCTGTCGATTTCAGAAAACCCCAATAAATTTAAACTTAAAACCGAATACTTTTTCCCTATTAAAGATGTATGTTGTACATGCATTCTGCCCCAGAAAAAGAACACACACAATTACTGGCCACTTCATTAGGTACACCTTGCTAGTACCGGGTTGAACCCCCTTTTATCTTCAGAACAGCATAAATTCTTCTTGGTGTAGATTCAACAAAGTGCTGGAAACACAGTTAGCTGCAGGTTTGTCGACTGGACATCCATGATGTGACTCTCCCGTTCAACCACCTCCCAAAGGTGCTCTATTAGATTGAGATCTGGTGACTGTGGAACCCATTTGAGTACAGTGAACTCCTTGTCAGTTCAGTAAACCAGTTCAAGATGATTTGAGCTTTGTGACATGGTGCGTTACACTGTGGTCATAATATGGTCAGCAACAATACTTGGGTAGGCTGTGGTGTTTAAATGATGCTCAGTTGGTATTAAGGGGCCCACAGTGTGGCAAGAAAATATCCACCACACTATTACACCACCACCAGCCTGCACCAGCCTGCACCATTAATAGAAGCCCATCTGCTTCAAGGTTCAACGTGTTGTGTTCAGAGATACTGTTCTGCACAAGACGGTTGTAACGAGTGGTTATTTGAGTTACTGTTGCCCTTCTGTCATCTGCAAGCAGTCTGGCCATTCTCCTCTGACCTCTGCCATCAACAAGCCATTTTTGCTTGGAGAACTGCCAATCACTGGATATTTTCTCTTTTTTGAACCATTCTCTGTAAACCCTAGAGATTGTTGTGCATGAATATCCTAGTAGATCAGCAATTTCTGAAATACTTAGACCAGCCCATCTAAAACCAACAACCATGCCACATTAAAAGTTACTTAAATCACCTTTCTTCTCCATTCTGATGCACGGTTTGAACTTCAGCAGGTCTTCTTGACCATGTCTACATGCCTAAATGCATTGAATGCTGCCATGTAATTGGCTGATCAGATATTTGTGTTAACAAGCAGTTGAACAGGTGTACCTAATGAGGTGGCCGGTGAGTGTCTATATAAAGCTCACATACATATATTTTTTCCCCTTCACTGTATTTTAATATTTTTCTCTCTGTAGTTTACTGTTACTTGTTTAGCTATTATGTCCTCATAACATTTTAATCTGTTTAAAAGTATTGTATTGTAAAACATTCTGAGCTGCATTATTTTTTTTTAATAAAGCATATTGTTCCTAGTTTGAACATTGTAGAGTTACCTGGTATTACTGTTTATTGTCAGCTGTTAGACAATAATAAGTGTGGGAGATGGACTGCTGATATCTGTGCCATAACTCTGATTGATTTGATTTTTTTAGGATTTCTGTGAACGGGGCTGCAGGTCTTCAGGACTCGGATCAGGTTCTCTGGCAGCCTCGCAGAGTTGCGACATCTTGACTGGAGCACGTGAGCAGCCACAGGCCAAAGCTGGCTCAGCCCAGAGTGCCTGCGGTGTTGAGGATGTACTGCAGCTGCTGCGCATCCTCTTCATTATTGGAGGTGAGCCAGCAGTTGGCCGTACACTGCAGGAGGGTAAGTCCCATCTCCAGCACCACAGAGCATTGTACACAGACCTTTTAGTGTGTTCCTTTGAAGTACTGAAGAGATTTTTATTCCTTTTAAATGGGGATTTCAGTAGAGAAGTTAATCAGTAACAAAAATCATGCTGATGTAAGCATATTTGTCTGTCTAGAATTTGTGGAGCATTCTATTTTAAATTGAGGAGGCTTTTGAAACCAGCTCATACATGAAGGAAAAATGTGTATGCATTCTGCTTATAAGGATAAGGCAAGATTTATAAAGTTGGGAACTTAATCTTTGTTTGAAAATCTTTTACGCAGATTTGGATGACCTACAGTTCAATGCATCACCCGAAGAGTTCACCAGCAAAAAAATTACAACCAAAATTCTGCAACAGATTGAGGTAATGGATATTAAATATTACATATTTTTAATAATTGTGAATTAAACACTGTAGTAGACTTTCACTCTTTAAAAAGGAAAAATCATTGATTTTACACAGATAACATTGGTCTGCTCTTTACACTAGCACTTCATAATTTGTCTTGGATTTAAAAACTGTGTTTAACAGATGACTTCTGAAAACTTTTTACAGAATAAATTTTGCTAAATGTTCGCTAAATGATCTCTTTTAATTTTATCAATAAAAGCTATGCATATTTTTCAATGTGCCATTTCTTCTTTCTCCAGGAGCCTCTGGCCTTGGCCAGTGGAGCGCTTCCAGATTGGTGTGAACAGTTAACCAGCAAGTGTCCTTTCCTTATCCCTTTTGAGACACGGCAGCTCTTCTTCACATGCACTGCATTTGGAGCCTCCAGGTCTGTAGGTTTAGAGATATTAGAACACTGAAGTAAAATTTTGCAACTAAATACTAGCCTTATTGGTTGGAATACACTCGGCTGAAATTGGACAAAACAAAACATTGACAATGATCCAACATGGTACAAGGTGTATAAATTGATGTGTGTGTGTTACAAAGGGCAATAGTGTGGCTCCAAAACCGGAGGGAGGCAACCATGGAGCGCACGCGACCATCCACTACAGTGAGGCGGGATGAACCAGGCGAGTTCCGTGTTGGCCGCCTCAAACATGAGCGTGTCAAAGTACCGCGCGGCGAGAGCATGATGGAGTGGGCCGAGAGTGTCATGCACATCCATGCTGACAGGAAGTCTGTGCTCGAGGTAGAGAGACGCAGTGCACTAACAAACAACTCATAAAATGACCACAGATGCAACTAGTTGTCTCATTAAAGACTGACAATGGGGTAAAAGAAAAACTGGAGTGGGAATTCTGCTGTCATGGTTTGGGTTCACAAGTCCTCTTAGTTGAAAGGATCAATCCAAAAAAATAGGTGTAATAAATTTACTGTTAATCATATCAGCATCATCGAGAGAAATATTACTGATTTTATATTTTGAAAAGGTAACAAGTTATATTTCTACTAAACTTTAACATAAATAAATAAATAAACCTACCTGTAGGGGTTCACTGCTTGCATGAGTATTCATCCCATACCTACATTAATACATGGTCTTTGCTTTGCTCTGCACGTTGTTCTGCAATGTTTCTGCTCCCATTCTTCTTCATAGAATCTATATACAACATCTAGGTTGAAGTGCCACAGGTTCTCGGTAGGATTTTGAGGGGGGGCTTTGACCGAACCATTATAGAATATTCACTTTACTATTTGTGAGCTACTCCAATGTTGCTGTAGCCTTCTGCCTTTAGTAATAATCCTACGGCCAGGTACAGCGGTCCATCATAGTACTAAAAACACTTTACATGACCTTTTCCTTTCATTTGTCAACTGTGTGCAAATATGGTGTTACCTCTTCAAAAGTAAGAAACATGTTAAGTGCTTGGTTTTAATAAAAGGGCAGTATATACAAGTAGCTTGAACGTATTAATGCTGTTTCTTGCAGGTGGAGTTCCAGGGAGAAGAAGGCACTGGTCTGGGTCCCACACTAGAGTTCTATGCCCTTGTGGCAGCGGAGTTCCAGCGGACCTCACTGGGGATCTGGCTCTGTGATGATGACTTTCCAGATGATGAGTCTCGCCAGGTCAGTTTGCACCTCTTAATTTGGATATTTGTATTTGGATGTGTGGTGCTGAATTTAACCCAGAATCGTTACTGCTTATTATTAAGACAGTCTTTTTGTGCTGGTCAGGTGGATCTCGGTGGAGGCCTGAAACCACCAGGCTATTATGTACAGCGCTCTTGTGGCCTTTTCCCTGCACCCTTTCCTCAGGATAGTGATGAACTGGAGCGCATCACCAAGCTCTTCCTATTCTTAGGCATCTTCCTGGCCAAGTGCGTACAGGACAACCGGCTAGTGGACCTGCCTCTCTCGCAACCTTTCTTCAAGCTGCTCTGCATGGGCGACATCAAGAGCAATATGAGCAGACTTTTGTATGAGACACGCTCAGATTCAGACCGCCGCTTCTCTGACATTCATTCAGAGGCCTCCACTGAGGAAGAACCCTATTTGATGGGCAGCTTTGATGAGGACTCTAAATCTGAGTTCATCTTGGACCCACCAAAGCCGAAACCACCTGCCTGGTATCATGGCATCCTAACATGGGAGGACTTTGAGCTGGTAAACCCTCACAGGGCACGCTTCCTCAAGGAGATGAAGGAGCTGGCTGTAAAGAGGAGGCAGATACTGGGCAATAAGAGTCTCTCGGAGGATGAGAAGAACACACGGCTACAGGGCCTCATGCTGAAGAACCCAGTGGGCTCAGGCCCACCACTAAGCATGGAAGATCTAGGGTGAGCTATGACTGTCAAAAATTATTAAGAACTCTGCTTTTAGCACTAGATCATGTTTATTTAGTGTAAAACGTACCCTAACGCTATGGCCTTGTTTTTGTAGATTAAATTTCCAGTTCTGTCCCTCATCCAAAGTGCACGGCTTCTCAGCAGTGGACCTTAAACCCAATGGAGAGGATGAGGTAGGTCATTCTGTTCAGAGATAAGGATTTATCTGATTTGTTTTGGTAGATTTGTATGAATTAGTTTGATTTAAATGCTTTTCTAAATAAAGGTGTTCAGTGGACTGGGCCTCAGTTTACAAAGCAGTTGTTTGTTCAGTAGGCAAATCTAATGCACAGTATATTGACATATGAAATAGGGCTAAACAATATGCAACAATAGTATGCTTACTCCTCAACATGGTGCATGCAAAGGGGACCACATGAAGGATCTTGCCAAAGCAGGTCAGGAACTCTGTAGAGGTTTATGCAGCCTATCTGAACTAGATATTTGTATATATGTGTACTAGATGGTGACCTTGGACAATGCAGAGGAGTATGTGGAGTTAATGTTTGACTTCTGTATGCACACTGGGATACAGAAGCAAATGGAGGCCTTCAGAGGTAAGAGGTCTTCAATGTAGGTCTTTCAGTACATGAACCTGGAGCATATGAATGTTGCCTTTTTGATTGTTTGACATCACAGATAAGATTGAGTTAGTTCAGATGACCTAAGAGTATAAAACAAAATGAAAAAATGTATGCATTGTCAGGTTAAGTTTGCTTCTGGGTAGAACTGGACATACTTAATTGCAGTGCTACTCTATGGTTAAATATAATGTAAAACAAGAAATGATAAATGGTGACCCAGAAATAGAAATAGATTTTTTGGATGACCTTTAACTAGTAGTTAAAAATAGATACTGTAAAGATCACTACACAGTATAAGGCAGGCGGTTTTAATGTTATGGTTGATCGGTGTATGTACCGACTTGGATCATCTCATGCATCTCATGCTAAATGGCTGTGTTGTGTGTGGTTTGGTGCAGAGGGCTTTAACAGAGTGTTTCTTATGGAGAAATTGAGCTCATTCAGTCCTAAAGAAGTCCAGATGATCCTGTGTGGGAACCAGTCTCCATCCTGGACAGCTGAGGACATTGTGAACTACACAGAGCCCAAACTGGGCTATACTCGAGACAGGTGGGCCATATGCTTAGCTTATGGTGGCATGAGAAATCCATACCATTACACAAACTGATATAATGCATTTGTATATATTTCAAAAGCAAATGTAATGTTTAACACCCTGCTTTCCTTTTCTACCATCTGTACAGTCCTGGATTCCTGCGCTTTGTGCGAGTGCTGTGTGGAATGTGCTCGGATGAGAGGAAAGCCTTCCTCCAATTCACAACAGGCTGCTCAACTCTGCCCCCTGGTGGTCTTGCCAACTTGCACCCTCGTCTCACAATTGTCCGCAAGGTATGCTTAGTAAATATTTGTAGTCTTCACGTAATTAAAACGAATGATATTCAGAATTATTTTTATTGATTATGCCAGTCATATTTCTTTAATGTGCTTAATTATATGTGTAGGTGGATGCAACTGATGCTAGCTACCCCTCAGTAAACACGTGTGTGCACTATCTGAAATTACCCGAGTATTCCTCTGAGGAGATCATGAGAGAGCGCCTCCTTGCTGCCACCATGGAAAAGGGCTTCCACCTGAACTGAGCATGATCCCTGCACCACTGACCAATTCCATGTATTGTCATGTTTTGTTGCAGAAAAAAAAGCTGTGCTCACCCATGATTTTCTCTCCTTTGTCAAAAGAGCCTACATTTACATCTGTAAGCAAAAGGAAGCCCATCTCTGCTCCGCTAGCTACTGAATCAGATTAAGTTTATGTCTGCAGCCCATGTTACCCCACTTACACCTTTTAGTGGGACTGCACTGCATTAAGGGCTTGAGCCACTAGTAGCCAAGGGCAGTTCTCCTCTGTTTACTGTCACACCCCAGCTCTGAGTGTGTAAATTTCAGCATAGGTTTTCTTTTCCGATTATTGAACACACATATACCAGCTGTTTCCCCGAGAGGGCACGCAAGCACCTGCTTCTGTAGAGCTAACTGTCAAGTGTTTGGACATTTATCCTGGTTTTAAGTTTTACTAGTGCCTGCCTTGGTTAAAATATTAGTCCCCCCCCACTTGTTTTGTTTTGCGTTCAGCATCCATTCACATGCTGTCTTCCCCCACTTATTTAATCTTCTATTTTCTTTTTCTCCTAGCTGTTACTGTGTATGTTTCAGATGTTCACCACCCTGCTAAAAGGATCAAACTCCCTGAGTGCGTTTGTGTAATTTTACAATAAAGCTACAGAGACAAAAACACTGGTCATGTGCAAAGCACATTGGGGGGAAAAAAAGAAAAAAAAATGAAAAGCTATGCTTCTCCTTGTATTTTCTTTGTATATTATAAACATTTATTTAACTCAAGTTGCAGTTTGAAGTAAACAAATATTTTCAAATGTGTATGCTCCAAAATAATCATTAAAATGTTTGCAAAGTATGATTAGTGCTCTGTGGTCCATTCAGCTACTTATAGTCTTAATCTTTGAGTTACTTACAGAAGGCAGTTTTACGTACGTCTAGGACGGTGTAATGTTTACATGTTGTCACTGCAGTGTAAACAACAGTGAAACGGTGAGGGCTAATGATGGGATGAATGGGGTAAAGAAAAAACTGCAAAGCAACAATTTTATAGTTACAGTACATGCTGCCTAATAATGTATACTGACTAGTTATAGCCAGTATATGTAAAGATCAATCAAAATGGTTAATAAATATTTAAATAACACGTGTTCATTATGATGGAGTCCAAACAGTGTAGCTGTTTCCGTTATCCTTCTGCCATCTTGTCTAAGGCCAGCAATGGTGCGAGAATGCGGTTCTTGTTGGTCTCCACGATGTGTCCGTTCAGGATCATCTCATCAAGAATGATGTGAACTTTATCCAAATTAAACATAATCTGCTTTGGAGTTAAGGAACAGTTTGTCCTGAGTTGTCAGGAAAAATAGAACATGTACATAATTTACTGACTAAGCATTAAGAGGAACAGTGCAACATCTTCCTAAATACATGCTACTGAGGTTTATTGTGTATGATGTGTATCTAATATGGTACCAAGAACAAATGCTAACATCATACACAATGCATTTAAGCTGTTCAAGAAAGCCTTGTATTAGCTTGTTTTATGAGGACACCATACATGTAATCTCTCATTCACTAACCTACAACTCTTGCCGTTTGCTGAGTGTACTTCGTTTACTTTCAGTAAATAAAACCAATATGTTTTTCTTTACTAACTTGCTCGCTAAGGAAAATATCAGTGAGGCCTCAGGCTGTGTGACCATATGTGTGGTGATGGCTCCAAATTAATTATATAAAGGATACGTCTAGTTCACTCTGAGAAGAAGAAAAACAAATCGTCAGTGACACACTGTGCTTCTTTAACATCATTTAACAGTTTTCCAAAATGTTCACGCTAGTGGTTTTTTCCTCTCAAGAATCTTGCAATAACATTTCATTCATTCATTCATCTTCTTGGCCGCTTATTCCTTTTCAGGGTCACAGGGGAGCCGGTGCCTAGCCGGCCACATGGGGCACAAGGCAGGGACAACCCTAGACAGGGCGCCAATCCATCGTAGGGCACGCACACTAGGGCCACTTTAGAGACGCCAATCAACCTAACGTGCATGTCTTTGGACTGTGGGAGGAAACCGGAG
>JAOVVG010000002.1:5333069-5346332 GCA_028566375.1 Leptodoras nelsoni
TGACCACTGTGCAGGACTTGTATATGTCATTCCCAAGATGAATTGACGCTGTATTGGCCGCAAAAGGAGGCCCTACAAATATTTTATTGTGGTAAATATTATAGGCCCTATAAATTATTGTGGTCTAAAATGACAGGCGTTTCAGTTTCATTGTCTAACCCCTGTATATGCCGTATATCTCTTGGTCTAGTTCAGCACACGCAACCACAATCATGGGGAAGACTGCTGACTTGACAGTTTTTGAGAAGACGATCATCAACACCCTTCACAAGGCCACAGAAGGTCACTGCTGAAAAGGCTGGCTGTTCACAAAATAAATTCTAATCATCTGAGATACTGGATTTCTGCTTTTCATGAGCTACAAGCCATAATGATAAACAAAATGCTTGAGCTAGGCTATGTCTCTTGACATGCAATGAATCTAAAATATATGACAGTTAAACTTTTTTCACTATATGCAAATTTTTGGAGGTACCCTAGTTCTCTTCATACTCTCCTCTCGGTTGTAAAGCATCCTTGGATTTGTGCAAGACGCTATATAAATCAACCATATTATTATTATTATTATTATTATTATTATGAAGAAGAACTTGGATATGCCATGTTTCTTATTGTTTTCTTTCCCAAAATATAAGTTATGTTTTAAATGTGAACTACAGTATAGATGTGGAAGGTGAAGGGCCTGAGTGCAAAGACACAGTTTCACAGCAGCCTGTCCAGCCAGTGGCATTGAGCACATGGGCAGAAGGACATGATATAAAACCTGCTAACTTACACGACTGTGCCGTGTAGACACTGAACATTTTGCTGGTTGTATCGTTCTGCCTGCATAGTATCATTCGGGTAGGGGCAACATTATTTGTATTTGTAACTTCTTTACTAAACTTGTAATCTTCTTTCTGTGTTTTATTCATTCCAATAAAACATTATGTGCCGTTTAAGCCTGAAGAAATGTTTTACTCCTCTTCACAACTGTACACATAAAGCCCATGTATTATTAAAGCCCATTATCAGCTTTGAGTTTGAACTAAAGTATAATTGAGTGGTACTTCATGCTGATCATTTCAGCTAATTATGGTATTAAGTTCTTAGGCTTAAGATTTCATTGCTGATTTTGGAGTCTCTACATAACTCATTAGCTCACCCAAGTGACATGTCTGTAGTTGTGTAATATTTAGCCTGAATGCGTTCAAATTCAGTTTGAAAGAAAAGCGAAAGATTGAGAGGTAGAGTTGCTTTATTTCAGTTTTATATCCAAGATTTATCAGAATCCCAACAAAAATGCTAAGATAAACCAAAATAAGTGGCAGCACATGTGCTGAATGCCCCATAGCTGAAACTGGTGTAAACCCACAGCTCTGCAGACAAATGTTGGTGCGCACAGAAGAAGGCACACCCATGCTTTCTTAAATGATTACATAAGACTGTAATACTATAGGTGCTCCAATGACATATCTTAATTGACAAATAACTGAAGAACCTGGTCAGTGCTTGTAAAGTAGCCACCATGTCTGCACCTTCTAACGCAATTGCAGAGGAACCGTCCCACCCACCACCACCACTCTCTCTGTGTTTCGATCTCAGAAAAAAAAAAAGAATGTGATAAAGGGTTGCAAATTTTACTTTGCCAGCAGTTAATATAACTGGGTGGCCCGCCCAAGTAAAGTAAAGTAGTGTGGGAGACACTATACATTAAATGCTTGCACAAATGCTGAATGATGTTATCATTAAACGTTTACTTGTTAATGTTACTAACATTGGTCGATGGTGATTGCTGCTGTTGCTATTTTATCATTATTAAATTGATCAGTTATTTTGCCTTTGCGTGTGGAGAAAACCTTGCCTGATATTAAATGAGCTTCGCCCTTCCTGACTGGCAGTTGTTGTGTGACGTGGGAGAAATCCTGATAGCTGGGAATAGGACACGGCTAAATTAAGGGATAAAATAGGGGGGAAACATCCCAAAACAAGTCTGTCCTGATTTTGGAAGTAGTCTATCAGGGCTGTAGGGGGGTTAGGAGGGCTAGGGGGGGTATAGAGGGGAAATGGTCAAAATCTGATGCTCTGCCATTGTTGATATCTGAAAACATGTGGTCTGTGAATACTTAATTTGTTCACCAGTTCAAAAGAATGCAAACGTATTGTACATATAGAGGTCATGTAATGATGGGATCCCACTCCTAGACCAGATATTAAACACTCCATCTGATGTCAAGTGGATAAACATGGATTTTAACTATTGGCACAGGTAGTGAGGAACTGTAAATGACTGACCTAGACTGATTCCAAATTTGTACAATTGGGTTGTTGCTATAATAAGAGATGGACTTGTAGACCTGTGGTAGTTTGGAGCACAGTAATGCCCAAAGGAGGTGGGGTTACACTCTATCCATTTGGGGGCATCAGAACTGTCTATGTCGTACGTCCAGTACATCAGCACCCTGATGTTCGCTGCCCAGTACTACCAAATATTACCAAAGATTTGAAAGTTTCATGCCACCCTGGGCCAAGGCATCTGCAGTATATATTTCCATATATGCAGTTTTTTTGTTCCACATCAAGGTTGATGCAAGTGTTTCTTATACATATATACACAATATACATATTATCATAGATACACATCTGGGTGTTTACATCTTAATTGTATCTAATGCATCTTAATTACATCATAATTGTGCCAAGAGAAGGGCAACAAATCCCACTGTTTGTTGTCCTGTTCAAACAAGATGCCAAGGGCAAAGAGTTAGCCTTAAAGCCTTTGTGAGTGTGTGATTTCAGTGATACAGTTGCATTAAATGGCATCAGCTCACTTTTAGAAAGATGCCGTTAGCTGGATTGTTTGTCAAATTCACGTAATTAGTCTAGCAGTCTAGGAAAGAGATTACTGAAAGTGAAGGTGGCCAAGTTGTTCTGAAAATGTTTTAAAGAATGCTGGTCTGGAAGGAGATCTTTATTTTAAAATGCTGCTTTATAATTAAAACATATTAGTGAAAACGTATCAGAACGCGATGGTGGATGACCTACGATAGCAGGATACTACATCAGGTTACGTTCCTGTCACTCAGGAATAGGAATCCGAGGCTACATGGGCACAGACTTAGCAGCTATTGCAGCTAATCCACCTCAAGGTTTAATGTGTTATGCATTCTGAGATGTTTTTCTGATGTGGGCCTGTTCATCGTGACCATATCTGCATGATTTTATACATTACACCTCTTCCACATGATCGGCTAATTACAACCCCAATTCCAATGAAGTTGGGACGTTGTGTAAAACATAGATAAAAACAGAATACGATGATTTGCAAAGGACTGTCTGGATTGTTGTCAACGCAAAGTTCAAAAGTCATCTCTGATGGTATGGGGTGTGTTAGTGCCCATGCACGAGTAACTTAAACATCTGTGAAGGAACCATTAATGCTGAGGTTTTGAAGTAACATATGCTGCCATCCAAGCAACGTCTTTTTCAAGGACGTCTCTGCTTATGTCAGCAATGTCACGTGTTACAACAGCATGGCTTCGTGTAGTAAGTGTGTGGGTACTAGACTGGCCTGCCTGCAGTCCAGACCTGTCTCCCATTGAATACATGTGGCGCATTATGAAGCGCAAAATACGACAACGGAGACCCCGGACTGTTGAGCAACTGAAGTGTACATCAAGCAAGAATGGGAAAGAATTCCACCTACAAAGCTTCAACAATTAGTGTCCTCAGTTCCCAAACACTTATTGAGTGTTGTGAAAAGGAAAGGTGATGTAACACAGCGGTAAACACGCCCCTGTCCCAACTGTTTTGGAACGTGTTGCAGGCATCAAATTGAGTGAATATTTGCAACAAAAAAAAAAAACAATAAACAAGTTTATCCATTTGAACATTAAATATCTTCTCTTTGTAGTGTGTTCAACTGAATGTGTTGAAAAAATGTATTTGTTTTACGCAATGTACCAACTTCATTGGAATTGGGGTTGTAGATAATTGCATGTATGAGTAGGTGTACAGATGATCCTAATAAAGTGCTTAGTGAAAATGTATGCAGTACGGCATTCAGTAGCCCTGTAACACCCTGCATAATTAGAGGATCAAAAATATGTTGGGGGGGAAAGCTTGCACCTTGTCTATACGACTGGTAGCTGTTGTGGAAAAAGAAGGAACTAGTTAGTCAGCATGAAGTAAATGGGGTGAAAATTGAATCTTGAAAAATGACCCAGTCTCAGCCATGTGACCTTGAAAAAAAAAAAAAAAAAACAGTTGTCAACTTTCAGAATGTAATTTTTTTGTGCCTGTTGCCTTCTACTGGCAGGGGTAGTGGTACAGTTCAAATCCCAGCATAGCCATAGAGCAAATGTTAGGTCTTCAAGCTCCTTAACCTTCAGCTGTTCAGGCGTATATGGATGACCTGGGGTTCTGCGTCATTTCTTTATTTTGCTTGCATATGTAGGCATGAGCCATGGTATCAGGGGGTTGATTGAGAGTGTGTTGGACTATAAATACCTCCTCCTGTGTGCCTACCACACACTATCCTTCATGACGACTTGAGTTACCCAGCTGCTGTCTTTCAATAATATCCTGTAGTCCTCCGAGTCATTTACTGTGCCATGTGCTGTCTAACCTTTAGCAACAAAATGTTGGTTTACACCAAGCCTGCTGTCTGATTATTGCTGTTTGATATTGTGAATTACTTTAATATCATAATGTCCATCACCTGGGTCGATTGGTTTAGAAAGTACAAATTAATGACAGGTTTTCTCAAATAAAAGTATAAAATTCCAGACAAGACTTTATTAAGGTTATAGGCACAGTTCAGTTATATGATCAGTCTCTGTCTGTTGTTTTTCTTTCTCATATAATTGGTATACTGCAGGATAGAGAAGGATCAAGGATATGGTGGCTAAAGGCTTTTTAATGACCGTTAACTGAAGTCACTGAAGACAATTAAATGTATTGAAGTCAAAACTGTTTTTCTTTTTTATAGCATGCTTTTTTTTAATTTCACTGTTTGCTTTGTTGTTCAAGATGGCACAATACACATTCATAAGGAAATAAATATAGAGAACTGAAGAGAATTTTATGTGAGTGATTTGTTGTTTACTTTGGGGCCATATTGAGTAAGCTTGGCTATTCACTCAAATAATGGCTGTTAAGTGTACTCATATTCTCTATTTTTGTCTTGCAGGCTCGAATAGCATTCCTCCAGGGAGAGAGAAAGGGTCAAGAAAATTTAAAGAATGACCTGGTTAGAAGAATAAAGATGTTAGAATATGCATTAAAACAAGAAAGGTTTGTTGTGATTGAATAATTCAGTGTATTATTCTGTTATTTTTTTATTTGACCACAAGCTATATACCAGGCATGATAAATCACATTTTTTAATTAAATAATGTCTTTTTTCTTTCAGAGCAAAATACCATAAATTAAAATATGGCACAGAACTCAATCAAAGTGAAGTCAAAATGCCCAGCTTTGAATCAGGTTAGTGCATTCTTATACGAGTGTAAATGTGCGCAAGTACGCTAATATGCATGTATATTAATATTTATTTCTATTTCAGAAGATACCAAAGATACAGAGGTGTCCAGCATACCACAGAACAGTCAGTTAACTTGGAAACAAGGCCGGCAACTTCTAAGACAGTGAGTTTTCTCATAACCCCATGTTTAACTCATTTTCTGAAATATGTTTTCAAGAAAGCTGAAATATAATGATAGTTAAGAAGAATCAGACAGCCGTACACATCTGCAAGGATGCCGTAAAATTACACAAGAATTACATTTTTATTTGTGTTTTTCTTTTATTTAACCGAGCCCATATATCCGCTATATTGAAGTTATTACAATTCATTAAAATATACAGCTTACTTTGTGGCTTATGTTGTAAAAGGTGACATTTAATTGTTCTTGTTTAGTAATTTTCTCTTTCTGTGACTGCAAGATATCTTCAGGAAGTAGGTTACACCGACACAATACTGGACGTGCGGTCTCAGCGTGTGCGCTCTTTACTGGGGTTGTCTGGCTCGGAGCAGAATGGCTCGGTGGAAACCAAGAACCTGGAGCAGATTCTCAATGGAGGAGAATCTCCAGCCAAAAGGAAGGGGCATGACATGAAAAGGTACTCAGAGATACCTTGGCTTAGCGGTGGATCATATGCTGATCGTAGTTTTTGAATGAATAAAATTAATTCTGAGATTATGTGTATTGTGGTTCTAAAGACATTTAGTTACTTGCACTGTAAATACTCCGATATTTAGGAACTAGTCTTACTTTATTGGCTAGCCCAGCTCCCATTATGCACTGAAGGAAATTAATGTGTTTGAAAGAGCACTACTTATTAGAAAACACGTAAGAGATCGAAAACCAATCTGAATAATATTTGTTGCAAGTTCTCGTGATCCAGCCTGAAGAAATCATGATGTGATATATTTTTGGCTTACCTATTGAATACATTGTGTTGCTACAGATTAAACCATAGCATTAAAACTTTATAAAGCTCTATCCTGAGATAATGTCAATAAACACATTGGCTTGTGTTACAGGAACGCAGGAGATGTTCTGGAGACGTTTAACTTCTTAGAAAATGCTGATGACAGTGATGAGGAGGATGATGAAGAGAGCGACCTAATGGAAGACATGTCAAACAGGACTGATAAACAAAGAGTAAAGAAGCATAAAATTAAAGTATGTAATAAGTGAACATGTTTCTTGGATGACCTTCATATTGGTGTTAAAGCTTTAAAACCTGCTTTAGGATAATAAAAAAAAAAAATGTATTTGTGCCATGGTTTATAGTATGTCATGATGAGTGATAAAGGCTGTGTTTTAATGCTGTGTAACTGCACTGTTTGTAATCATCACAGTGAGCCAGTATCTCTTGTATTACTAAAGAAAATTAATTTGACATGTACGAGGACACTTTGAGGCACAGTGAAATGTCATAATGTCCTGAAATGATAGGACAACGGTAATAACACAGTAATAACTCTTGTTTCCTCAGGTGGGAAATGAGGGCTTAGCCTCAGATCTTCCAGAAGATGCAGATACAGAAGAAGCACTAAAGGAGTTTGATTTCCTGGTGAGTGCAGAGGATGGTGAAGGTGCCGGCGAGGCTCGCAGTTCGGGTGACGGTACAGAATGGGGTGAGACACTATCTCTCTTTAACCACGTGATGACAATTCCATCTTAGGTTTCACATGCGTGAGCTGTTATTTTCAGGGCTTGCTTGGGAATCCTGGCGTGTGTGTGTGTGTGTGTCTGTGTGTCTCCTATATATATTTTGGTCTACAGGCTGGCTCTCCCAGCACAATCTCAGGTCATAAACCGCGTCAGCATTCCTCTGGGACTTTGCTGCCTGCCAGCTCTGGCTTGTCTGCACCATGTGACCCACTTTAAAGACAAAATTATGTAAATGGTGCCCATGTAGGGCATGTAATTTTGGCCAAGAGGCAAAACGTTATGTGTAGTTTATAACCAGTTTCCTGTTATTCGCTTTATATTGACTGTTAAAAACAAGCCTGAAAAAAGCCCTTGAGGAATGTTGAAACCACATTTTAGAAGTAGTTGTATAGTCACCGTCAGTGTTGAACATCAGACAGTATTATTAGAATCATATAAACATAACATGGCACTCTGCCGTTTAAAATCATTTCTCTTCTTTCTCCCCTTAGCCGAACCACTGCCATTTCCAACGGGAGGTGGCAAGTCCTTTATCATGGGCTCCGATGACGTTTTGGAAAGTGTGTTGGGCCTAGGGGACCTTGCTGATCTGACAGTGTCCAATGATGATGCTGATTATGGCTATGACGTGAGTGGCCCAGCATGCCTTGAATGTTTTTTTAATGATGCGCCTCCTGACTCCATCACGTAGTCTCATGATGAAGATCCAAGAATATCAAGGTATTCCGTCATGATCTTGGGGCTCCCTTGTACAATTTGGTGATTTCACGATCTTAGAATCAACAGTTGTTAAGAAATGGCTCCAAGAGACATTCCTGACTTGAAATCTATGATCAGCTTTCTCAGATGTTTTCTTGGCCCATTGGACTTTCCCATTGTATGTGTTATTTGACGCTGTGTGGATTTCAAACACCCCCACTCCCACCCCAAAATTAAAACGTCTACTCTCGTTCTGCCCAGAAAAAGAACAATAAAAAAAATCCATGATGAGGGTATCCATGTTTTGTTTTTTGTTTTGTTTGTCATGTTCTGTGCTCTCTGTTGACTTGGGATTTTTATATTTTCTATGAACACTTGGGAAAGTGTTGTTTTCCTTTTTCCATCATATTTCTGACCAGTGAATGGCGTTTTGGAAATAGATTTCAGCCCTACACACCTCCCAGCCATTTGTAATTTGGTTTTTGGGTTGTTTAATTGTGTGCAGTGAAAGAACACGTTTCCTTCTCTCATTTCAGTGATTTAGCTTGGCTAGCTACCTACAATGGGTGAGACTTGGGGTGGTTGCTGTGTAAAAAAAAAAAAAAAAAAAAAAAAATATGGGACCACACAAAAAATATGTAAAATTTTACCATATTTATAAGGATTGTAATGTTAATTTGCTTAACACATAGGAGCAAATAAAAAGTCAGAAAAGTGCAGTTAGATTTTTTTTAATAAGCAAGTAAACTGGGTTTTCTATATATTTTTACTTTTGCTGAATACTAACAACAAAAACACGCAAAACATCACACCATCAAACTGGCAAAATTCTATTTTATTGCATTTTATTTACCATATATTTTAGCTATGTAAAAGAGACGTAAAAGCTGTTGTTTTCGACAGCATCGAGGCAGTATAAAATGTTTCATGTTTAAATACAGTCAATAAAGAATTCTTAGCACCCTTGGTAAATACGAGTAAAGGTTGTTTTTGTGCTTAAGAGTGTACCTGAAGTGTATTGTTCATCCAATCCACTATCCTGGGCAAGTGTGTGTAACGTGTGTGCAAGGTTTCTGTCAGAGGGAGAGAGCTAGAGAAGAAAACACTAAAGCAGGTCTCATGCTGGTGGCTTAAGTAAATTATATCACAGTTGGAACTTAATTTTTTTTTTATATACTCATTTACTGCATCCACATATAACAAGCTGTTATACTTTGAGTATATTTGATATATTGCCCACTCCTATTTTTGGTGAGGCTATTTTATTTTCTCTGAACAAATGTGGATTTTCTTAGAATAAATGGGATCTTTTTTTTCTCATTCTCAGTATGTGATTAAGGCTATTAACCACAACAAACCATTTTCTTAACCTTTTTTAAACATCTCCATAAGGGTGTCAGTAATTATAGAGCTGATTTGTATTTATAACCTCCTCCTTCCTGGACTTTGGACACCATGTCTGTGGTCCTGTTAAGACATCCCCACATTCTACTGATTCAAAACATATGCTGCAAATCTGTGCTGAAGAAATATAAAATGCTGAACATATAAAAGTGAGGAGCATTCAAAGGAACGTGCCATTGCTGTATACTGCTAACTTTCAATCTTTCAATAACTTGACTTGCCACTTCCTGGTTTCATTTCACAGCTGTTAAAATGCACCCTTCCCTTTTCCCTTCTATACTCAGCTTCCAGTCAATAAGGATTCATTCAGGAAGACCTGGAATCCGAAGTACACCCTCCGCAGTCACTTTGATGGAGTGCGTGCTCTGGCCTTTCATCCTGTAGAACCTGTGCTGGTCACTGTCTCAGAAGACCACACGCTCAAACTGTGGAACCTCCAGAAGACAGTTCCTGCCAAAAAGCAAGTGATTTTGCCAATACATTGTGGATGGATGGATGGATGAACTGGTGATAATCTACCAGGTTATGACTAGTTGGATATAATGAAATGCTACAGATCTGTCTGTGCAAAGTACTAAGCACATCTTTTCCTGTTTTTTTTTGTAGAAGTGCCTCTTTTGATGTGGAGCCCATATACACATTCAGAGCGCATGTGTAAGTTTCTTTTAATAACATTACCAGGTTAATTGTACCTTTGAGCCAAAGACAACCACCAACGAATCTCATTCTCAGTGAGCTCAGTATTAGTAGTTTAGGTGGGATGTAAAAAGTGGTTGTTGTTGGAATTTTTTTCCCTTTATGGCTTTTCATAGTGGGCCTGTGCTTTCCTTGGCTGTTACTGCAAACGGGGAGCAGTGCTTCAGCGGTGGTATTGACGCAACAATACAGTGGTGGAACATCCCCAGCTCTAACATAGACCCTTATGACACATATGGTGAGGACATGTCTCTTTTCTGAGCCTTCTTTGTGAAATATCTTGTAATTCAGTTGCAGTGTGTGGGCAGAATTGTCTGTTATGATTGCACTGTCTGGCAAACAGTATGTGGACACGTGTGGGCCTTCCCTACTCTGGTGCCACAAAGTTGGGCACAGAATAGTCTAGAATGCCTTTGTATGCTGTAGCATAGACCTACAGGACCAAAGCTTGTTCCAACATGACAGTGCTGCACTACACAAAGAGGGGGAGGTCCAAAATAATCTGCTTTGTCAAGGTTGATGTGAAAGAAGTTTGTCAAGAGATCTGCACAGAGCCAACATTCCAAAATATAGCATTTCTGAGAAGAGTGGAGGATGGTATAGCAGCAAAGGACAACTCTAGTTTTGGATGTTCAGCAAGCATACACTGATTGTATGCAAGCCACCTCCTTGTATCTACTCTCTTTGTCTGACCATACAGATGCACTTTGTAGTTTTATTGTTGTCCATCTGTTTTCTGGAGACACCAGCAGAGCAGGTATTATTTGGGTGGTGGATCATTCTCAGCACTGCAGTGAGACTGATGTGGTCTGTTAGTGTGTGTTGTGCTGGTATGATTGGATCAGACATTCAAGTGCTCCTGAAGTTTTTAAACCCCTCAGTGTCACTGCTGGACTGAGAATAGTCCACCAACCAAGAATATCCTGCCAACAGTGTCCTGTAGGTAGCATCCTGTGAGCACTGATAAAGGACTAGAGGATGATTAACACAAACTGTACAGCAACGGATGAGTTACTGTGTCTGACTTTACATCTACAAGGTTGAGCAGCTAGGTAGATGTGTCTAATTGAGTGGACACAGTGTTTAAAAACTTCAGCAGTACAGTGTCTGATCCAATTGTACCGGCACAACACACACTGTCAGCACTGCAGTGGTGGTGTGTTAATCATCCACCACCCAAATAATACCCGCTCTGTGGTGGTCCTGTGGTGGTCCTGACCACTGAAGGGCTAACAAAGCTGACTGTGGTTTTTGGCCAAATAATCCATATTACTGCATGTGGCACATCAGAAGGTATGGTGTACACAATCTGCACAGGATAGGATCTCTAAAGCGTCCTGTGTTTCTCAGATCCTAGTGTTTTGGCTGGCTCTTTACTTGGCCACACTGATGCAGTTTGGGGACTGGCGTACAGCGGAATTAAGAATCGTCTGCTGTCCTGTTCTGCTGACGGAACCATCAAGCTGTGGAACCCTCAGGAGAAGTTGCCTTGCCTCTACACTTTTAACTCAGAGAGAGGTGAGAGTGCACAGGCAATAATCTGTTAATATAACAAAACAAATAGTCATCGCCTGCTAACTAAAGCCGCTAATTTCATTATATTATTAATTAGATTGAATGTCAAAGGAAACAAACTTATATCTCAATCTGTAATTATTTTTGTTATGGTCTCTGAATGTGTTTTTGTGCTTTGCAGAGCATGGCATTCCAACATCTGTGGATTTCAGTGGTTGTGATCCAGCACATATGGTGACCTCCTACAACACGGGCAAAGTTATCATCTTTGATTTGGAGACCTCACAGTCTATCATGGAGTGCTCACCACAGAAAGAGAGCAGTAAGACCACCCAGCATCCAGTCCATTTTTATACATGTATATCGGTGGCGATTTCTCTAAGACTGCAAGGGAAGCTCAGCTTCCCATAAAATGTCAAAAATGAAATGGTCAGATATGTACAGTTGTGTTAACATTTCATTGACTGCAAATGCGTTTGAACACATTCATCTCAAAGACGAGTTCGTTCAGAATCAGCTACTTATCACAAATCGACCGACTTGAATTTGTTAACGCCATTCTGTTGCCAACATTCCCGTAGCGTCAATGCATTTGCCCGTAGAAGCTGAGCATCTATTCACTTCAGCGGGACCGCATGGAGCATTTTTTTTAGTTGCTTCGAAACTTGATGGTCATTTGGATAAATGCCACGGTTTTGTCCCACCCCCAGACACTGAGCATCTCTGGGGGTGAATGGAGCTGTGGGTGGGTCTGGATGTGGAGCTTCTGCAAGATGATTGGAGGATCAGTTGAAAGCCTGAATCCCGTTTTTTTTTACCGCTATTTTGAGATCTACACCTTTACTTAATCACTGGGAGCTTCAGTCCCCTCGTGGATTTTGCGAGTGAAGTCGACTGCAACCCATTTCTTGGTATTTGCATGGTGATATTACTTGACCATTTTTGTTGTTTGTGTAAATGAAACACACTCGTAGTATTTCCTTTTTTCAGTTCAACATAATTTCAACATTTCCTTGTTCGAGTTTAATATCGTTTCATTAGTTCGTTCAATCAATCATTCATACTGTTGACTAGGTCAGAGTGAACTAGCCAGCTACCAAGGTGCACATGATGGCATACAGTGCTAATATTGTCGACCTGATTTGGCAAAGCCATTTGATAGTCTTCCGTATGAAGAGAAAGTTAAAATTAAACAGCAGGGCAGATCAACACCCAAGATTGATTTGGTGCAAAAAGTAGGGAACGGTCTTTTCAGCTCTCCTAGTATGACAAAGTTAGCTGGCTGACTGGAAGTGCTGTGACAAAGAAAATGTACTGTTGGCCATGCCTCTTGATGAAATCATCTCAGGGATCATGTCTTGTCTGGTCAAAGTTGGGTTTTGGGAATCCGTCCATATAAAAGTCACAAAAAGAGCAATGAACATGAGTGTATGTGCAAGGTTAAGTAGCCTGGCAGGGTCAGGGTTGAACATGCAATTAATGAAGGTGCTCACATTCAAGTGGCAAAACATAATGAAACGGTCAAACAAAACGGGGCCTTCCTAAACTGCCTTATTGATGTGACTTTCTTGCTTGTTAAAAAGGAACAGAGTGCAGAATTTATGTATAAATAAATTGACACATTTTATGATGCAAGACGATGAGCTTCCCCTCTTTGAAAGACCAACAGCCACCACTGATATATATGTGATATATATACTGTGTGTGTGTACACTATATTGCCAAAAGTATTCACTCACCCATCCAAATAATTGAATTAAGGTGTTCCAATCACTTCCATGGCCAC
>JAOVVG010000002.1:5405669-5421312 GCA_028566375.1 Leptodoras nelsoni
AAACTGCAAACCAGCAACAGGACAGAGGCACAGAGGGCAGACAGAAGAGAAAGAGGTGCCAGAGGTGTCCAAAAAACTAAGATGGCCACCAATTGCTGTTGGAAATGCATCCAAGGGTTAAGATTCAAGTACAGTTGTAATGTGTTGAAGAGATGTGAGTTTGGATGCAAAATGCTTCCATTGGGTACTAAGTGTTAAAAAAAAAGTCTTTGTAATGTCTGTGAAAGCTATCAAACAACAAACTGCATTTAGAGAGGTAGGCAAAATAACCTGTCCGGCAGAAAGCAGGTAACTTCAGTGTCACTTTTTGACACTTCAGATTTGTCCCTCATGTGCGATTTCCATCAAGTCCTCACCAACGTTCTTCTGTGTTATCACAGATTTCCTGATTTCATTTAGCTTGAAGTTTTTGCTTTTTTTTTATGAGGCTCCCTTGCCTTTTCTTCTGCTAAATAATAACTATCATCCTCCATTTCTCAAAAAGTGGGTTCTCAACTTTGTCAGCCGGCATCAGACTCAGAAAAACACAGAACCCCTGCTCCATTTTCTCTACAGAGCCTATCGGACCCTCCATAAGAACACTGAAGGCCAGAGACTACACAACATTCTAAGGGCTCATTCTAAGCTAACGGAAGCATAAAGATTTGTAGTTTCAGGTTATTATAGACTAATAAAAACAATAATTAATGAATGTATTCCATTTCTGCTAATAGTTCCCCTTTAATCCTATACACCGCACCTTTAATTCAACAAAATCTGCTTTCTGCAGATTGATATAATTCAGTGAGGTCCTTCATGATCAGAACTGCACCCATAGCAACCGTCTGCTATTCAGAAATAACAGAATATAATAATTCCCCAGTCAGGCCAGAGCCTTTTCTGCGTAGAGTTTGCATGCTCTCCTGCGTTTCTGCATGGGTTTCCTCTGGGGGCTCTGGTTTCTTCAAGAGGAGATACTAGTATGTGTGTAAATGGGCCTATCTGTGTGTCTGCCCTGTGCAACTGCCAACATGTCCAGGGTGTTTCCCAGTCTTCTTCTGCCCAATGAGTGCTGGGATAGGCTCCAGCACCCCCATGACCCAGTACTGGGATAAGCAGGTTAGACATGGAGTGAGAGCGATACTGTTCTGTGCACTCATATGATGTACACTCCTAACTCTCTAACCAATTAAACACTTAAACACCAATTAAACACTATATAATTGTATAAGATGAGGATTTTTGGTCAGTTTGGTTCCCACACTTCAAAAATCTCTTCTTCATCCCTGTATCTGTGTAATTCAAAAGTCTGATTCAAAATGGTTGCTGTACACGATGCCATCTTTTGCTGAAATATTATGATTTAGCTGAAAACAGAGCAGGTAAAACAAAGCATACATAATACATAAATACTGTACATACAGTATATTGCACACATACTATATACTAATAATAGTAAAATAATAGTTGTATACTGTAAGTTAGTAAGTAAATTAATATATCTCTGTGAACAAGGTCTGATGGTTCCAGAGGCTTTTGCTCTTCCTGTTGCTACAAGGCAGGGCCAGAAAGTGCTTAACCCCCTTAACTGCCGCTTGCAGCTATATTTTTGTAATGCTTGTAGTTAGCTAGTGTTCACTATGGTTTGAATGACAGGGTGTTCCTGAGGTTTCTTGATGAAAGAACGTCTCATCAACTAGCATTCTGGTAGAATCAGTTGATCATCTGCATTTTAAAACGAATCTTGTTAAGAGATTTTAAAAGGTGTACTCAGCATTGAGAAATGTATGTAAACAACTGCAATTTTTTTTCATGATCTTTATTGTTTTTATATTCTGTGGGGAAAACATTTGACCATTTTGTCTTTAAAATGGTAAACGCCCACAGTTATGATTTATCCAACAATTCAGTCAGGAAAAAATCCAACCAACAAGCATTGTACCTGACCGCCAACCTTTTTGTTGCAGGTGGTGACCCACAAGATGCCTGCTCATTATCCTCATTATCCTGCTCACCATCTGGATTACATGTGGCCTTTTCACAGGTGTTCTCTAGTGGAAAAAAAACAGGTCTGCCTCCATGAGTGGGTCCCAGTGATTCTAATCCAGGTACAATTCACCTTTCGTGGCAGTCTTTAAGAATGCTCTTTGTCTGATTTCCATTTAGCAAGGGTGACAATAAATTCCCAGTGACACAGCACTGAGGGCCACCAAAGTACACAAGCTGCTTCACTGGAGCCAGGTCTGTTTGCACAAGTAAAAACTAGAACGACAGTGAACGAGGGGTTCAAGCCTCAGCACCACCAAGCTGCCAGTGTTGGGCCCTTGAACATGGCCCTTATCCCTCAACTGCCTAGTTGTATAAATGAGATAAATGTAAGTCACTCTGGGTAAGGGTGTCTGCCAAATGCCATAAATGTAATCTGGACAATCTCAAACACACACTCAGAGGTGTCTGGGACGTATTCAACTATCGTCTTTATGTTGTCCATACAGCAGGTTGAGGGCATAGGGCATTTATAAAATGCAATGTAATAATGGCATGCTTTTAATAAGACACAAAGAAGAACAAATGGAAATCTTTAATAAATAAATGTCACATATACCATTTTCATTACATGCTTTTAAACACCAGAATATCATAAATGTTAATCTCAAATAAATCATACTGAGAAAAACAGAAAGCACTCATACATCAAAAACTACACCTAAACTTCTACAAAGATTTCCAGTACATTTATGAATGTTTTATTTACACGACAAATAAATCTGATGTATAAACAGTATGCTGGTTTTTTATTTGCAGCATGTGGGCTGCTTGGTCCAGGGCTGATCTTGAGTCAGGTGACTGGATTTTCTCATGTTCTTCCACACTTTATATCCACTTCCACTATCCATATCCACTTAAATAAAGCTGAACTCAGATATTTCTTAAAAATATGGTTGAAGTAATGGGCTAAAATTGTGTAGAAAGAAAGCATGGATACACAATAAATGGATGATTAAAACAACTTTCTTCCTTTTGGTAAAATATTCTCCACTCTTTTGTTCAGAAAAAGCTTTACAAATGTCAGAGGTTGTTATGATTACAAGCTAACTTCTAATCAACAACACTCCTGTCTGTGTAAATAGGGATGACAGTAGGGAAATGCATATTATGTGACAGGGGTAGTAGATTAAAACATCAACAGCACTTTCTAATGGGACATATATACAGAAGGAGCAACTTTACTATTTAACTAACGAAAATAAGTACACTGTATAAACTGTACCTAGAGCCTTTGGACACCTGCTCATCATACCCATATGTGAGCCTTTCCCAAATTGGTGCCAAGCACAAAATTGTTAGAAGCACATAATTATATAGGATGGCTATATGCTAACAGTACAGTTTCCCTTCAATGGAACCAAGAGGCCAAAATCTGCTCTAGCAGGTCAATGTGTCCCTGCGCACCAAGCAAGGGCCATGAAAATATGGTTTGCCAAGTGATATGGTTTGCCAAGTGATGTGGACCTCCAGGGGCCCGCACAGAACCCCGACCTCAATCCCCATTAAACAGCAACTGCATGCCAGGCCTCCTTACCCATCAGTGCCTGACACTATTAATGCTCTAGTGCCTGAAATCCCCACAGCCTTCCCAGAAGAGTGGAAGTTATAAAAAAAAAAAGCACCACCTGGAATGCAATGTTGGAAAAGCATGTCCTGCATATAGTGCAGGGCACAAAACAGCATATAGTGCATGTCCTGGTTAACTTTTTCTTTGACATATATTTAGATTATAAGCACCATGACAGAAGTTTGGAGAAAGCTGTACATTTAAACACAGACATAAATATTCACATGCCCTGCATCACAGAGATCTGACACACAGCATATTCCAAGTGCTTCTTGAAGAGTTCATACGAGGAAAGCAGAGGCAGGATGAGGTGATTTGTTTCAGTTTGACTTTGAGGAAAGGCAAAGGAGGGTTCCAGCGGCACAAAGAACGATAATGAGGGAGGAGGGTCAAAGTTCATGGCAGGGACCACGTCGATGCCGGTGGCAAAAATGAGAATGTCCTCGAGTGATGCAGCACATCTTCCATCTGTAATAAAAGGAGCAGATGACCAATGTAATTTGGAATAATATAAAGACATTAACAATTTCCTGTAATATTATCTTGGTTCATAACACACAAATGGCCTCAATAATCAATCAACAATGAATCAACTCAGGTTAGATTGCTAGTGATAAAATTCTTTAAGCCCATTTATGCTCTTATTAAAGACAGTGAATACAAATAAGAAAAAAGCACACCTTCACACTCGTGTATGTATTGCTTCCAGTAAGCCAGTGTCACGTATTCTTTTGCTTTCTGTTCTTCTTTTTCAGAAAAACAAGCAGTAAAAAGTGAAAATACTGCATCAGCAGTCATCCTTTCTTCTGGGCCACAAAAAATTGGGCAGAAGGCTTCCGGACATGCCTGGACTCGATCAAACACACCTAATGTCCCAAGGCCCTCACGAAATCTACAAGACAACAACCACAGAAAAAGTGTTTATAATTGAATTATTACAGAGGATAAACAAATTATACACTTTTTTGTATTGTAATACTGTTAATTTAAAAGTTAGCAGACTGGCAGAGGTTGAAGGGAAAGAGAGCCTATACCTATAAATTACCCTCCAGAATTACTTGCACATTTCACTTCCAAAATGATGAACAAAACTATATTTTAAACAAATACAAATTAATTAAATTCAATTTCACAGCTTTTGTGACAAATATATATAATATTTAGGCTTAGACTGCTTCCCCCGCGACCCGGCCCCGGATAAGCGGAAGAAGATGGCTGGATGGATTCAGAACAAGAAACAATGTTCAGAATAACTCTTTTTAAAAAGTCCCCCAAAATGGCATTCTAAGAACTATAATCAATCCCTGCTCCTGTGGTACGGAATGTAGGAACTTCCTCCAACAGGTCCATGAACTATCATAGTCTGAAGTCTGAAAGTACCTAATGGAGCCCTTAGGGTGGCCAAGGAATACAACAAGTATTATTACAAGTATTAAAGCATTTGCCATATCGTCTAGAGACTGACAAACTAATACAGGGCAGACGCACATTCATTAGCTAAAATGAACAGGCACCTTAAATCTCAAACCTACTTTCTGTTATGGGGTGTTCCAGACAACTTGGAAGTCAAGATTTCTTTTTTTTTTTTTTACCTCCCACTAGAAAAAGTACAATGGAATGCCACTCAAAGTTTGAGTTTCTACTACATCTACTCTGACTTCATGGAGAAGCAGTTGAGTTGTCTGACATCACAGCACACAGTGTAAATGAGAAACTATCAATTTAAATGTAACGTAACGTATATCTGCCTGGATTTCATTAAAACAATACATTCTATCTTATAGTAAAAACCTGTTCTGTATGCAAATTGATATCAAAATCTGTTGCCAATGTTAATAGGTATCTGCTTACTCCAAAGCCAGTCTTCTTCTATACAAGTATTATTTAGGAATGATAAAAGTATGTAAAATAAAATTTACTATACATATGCCAAAAAAAAACCAGTCAGCCATGATTGAGACTGGAAATTACAACTGGGAAATTCTGACCTCAGACTGTGAATGAAACACAGCATTTAGACAAGAACAATCTTAAAAGGAAAAAAGATCTTTGGAGAAATACATATCTACACTAGAGCTCACAAAACTCAAAAGTCTATTAGAGAAATAAAGGATAAATGTACAGTCACACACATTATTGCCAAATAAAGCCCATGATGATGCAGAATCACCCTGAAGGGGTTTATTTCACAATACATTAGAATCACAGCTACATACTAAAGAAATCAATAATTACACAAATATCAAGTTTGTAGACTCTTAAGTAAAAGGCACTGTAAAATATTAGATAAAGGGTGTACACATTCTGGCATGTACCCCAAAGTGTCCAAATTGTTCCCCCTAAAATGTTTATTTGTTTTTTGTTGAACTGAATTTTGTTGGCTGCTATATTTAGACTGTTTGGCAGACACCCTTTATTTGTCACATATACACTGAAGTCCCAGAAAAACTGGTATACTGGTAAAACTGGTGAAATCTTAACTTTGCTTCTACCTCTAAAATGCTATGACTTATCTCATGAGCTCCAACTATTTAAACCATGTTGACAATCATGAAATCATCATACCTTGCCATTCTCATTGTGGAAACATCTCTAGAAGATTAGATAGACATCTACTGCTTTATATATGCACTGGTGGATGCAACCAACGAGGTGCATAGGTGGCGTTGCTATGTATTTTGCATAGGCTCCAGTACCCGTTTTTCTGGTACTTCAGTGTACATTAGAGCACAGTGAAACCGTTTTTCCCCGGAATCCAAGCTTGTTAAGAAGCTGGAGTCAGCTATGATACAGCTCCCTGAAGCTACATCACATTAAAGGTGGAAAAAGATATGATTTATCTTGGTTTCATTTTCTTACATAAAAAAAATCTGCCATTTCAACAGTAGTGTGTAGTTTGAGGAACCAACCTTTGAAGGGGCAACTGCATTCTGATGATGAAGTAGAAGTTTAGAATGTCCTCCAGCAGCCGGGTTTTGTCAGACAGTTTAGTGATCTCTCGCCAGCAGCCTGCCACTTGCAAATAGTCCTTCATGGACCGCACCGCACTCCTCAGCTCCTTCAACGACCTTGACTGCTCTATCTGAAATATATATTAGTCTAACTTCATGACTGCATGACAAAAAAATGTATATTGCCTCCAAGGTGCATAGTACTACACTGTAAGACTCACCATTGTGACTGCATCTGCTAGTCTGACATCTCCCAAATCTTCAGCAGTGTACTTGTAGTCACTGGGGTAATGAAATAGGCTGTAGTACAGCGCACGAGAGAAAAACGCTACAGGAGGACCTCCATGGACCAGAGAGAGAGCCAGCAGACTGCCAACCTCGAAATACAGATCATCCCTCAGAGCTGCATGCAAGAACACAGGCATTAGAAAGCCATCCTTACTATCTGAGGTAAGCTATTCTGTTTCAAATTCGGTGCCTGGAACAGTACACAAATGACCATCACAAATATTGCTGAAACAATACCCAAGGAGTAGATAAAATAATCTGCATAAAAAGCTGAAATACAGCATGGCAAGCAATAAAAGTCAAAACTATAATGAAAAATTAACCGTCAGCTTGAGACCAGTAAAACATTTTAACAAGCAAAACACAGTCCTTAATTAGTGAAGTGTTGGCATATATTCTTTCAGTGCCATTAAACATAGACATACATACGTAGACATATATATACATATAATGTAAAGGGCCCTTTTCACAGAATTCAATGATGTGTTTCCGCTTTGGTTCAGCAGGGTACGGAACGGAGTTCACTACCTCCTAATATAGGCGTTTTAGAGAAGATGAACTATCAACAAGGGGACAAATTAATAAGTTGAATAAGTTACCTTATATTTATAAACAGTTCCATTAGGCTGAGCAGATTCTATGTACTTTAGGTTAGACAGCCAGTGGTAAACTTTACAAGTGCTGCTAGCGATGAGAAGGTCACGAACGAGCCTCTATGAGCTCTACAAGCTGGCTTCTGTCTCAGAGCAAATTTCTTTTTTGTTGTTAATTAATACAAGACAGAATAATTGGATGATCTTTTTGCTACACTGCTCTGACACAGGCACTCCATGCAGTAACAATGTTGTGTTAATATTAATGCTGTGTGACCAATCGTGTGATGGCAATAAGGATTAGAGTTTCCTATTTATTATAAATTCATAGGTTTATTATACATTTGATTTTAATGTGAAATATAATTACATAATTACATGTAGTATAATTTCACTGAATCATTTAAGTGGTCTATGTGCAGGCACACACACACACCAATCATAGGTCAAAACACTGCTAAATCTGGCTGAATTACCTATAAACCAGCCCTTCACTAGGCTGCACACATGTACTTACAGGATAGTAAATCTCTGTCCAAATTGCTGCAGTCCATTTAACATTTTTTGTTCATTTTTTGGGAGAAGTTAAGAATTTTAATTTTTTTTTACTTTTTGAGCAAAAAGGTACGCTACAGTACCCCTTACTATGCTATTCCATTGTCTGTAGGTCATACCCCGTTATCGTGTACTTCTGTGTTCCAACCTCCGGATTGTGAAAAGGGCCCATTTTACATTGTATATGCACATTTTATTGTCCTTTGGTTAATATGATAAATGAAAGTTATTACAGTTAACATTTCACACAGCATTCTTATATAAATACATGTTTGCATTCAGTTCTAGACCAACAGAAGACAAAACATGCCATAACTATCAGCAAATGAATAATGACACATGCTGTTTAACCTGAGTGTGGTCATTAAGTTCTCATACCTTGCGAGCTGAGAGCCAGGTTTTTAGCCTGCTCAGGTCCTTCGAAGACACTCGAGTTCTGTAATTTCTGCAGGAGGAGTCTGAGGAAACGGCGCTGTGTGCCCACCTTTTGGGATTGTTTGTCTCTGTTGAAGCTCACGGACAGCGTGTGGCAGGGGCTGAACTCACTCCGCCGCACAGCCTTAAGGGCAGCGTCAATCACCTCATCTTTTTCCACTAGCACTGCTGTGGTATGCTGCGTTGATATCTGAGTGGCCAGGTCCATTAAGATCTCTGAGGTACTTGCGTCCATACGGAACCTGACATGAACCAACAAATCGCTATGAAACCTGCAGTCCTTTCCTCAAAAATAATTTCTTTCTTTCTTTCAAAACATGGGTATATATTCTGATATTGAGCAAAGACTCTGAATGTACAAGCCACCTTTTAGAGATGAATGATGACTGAATGTTGGAGAAACATCTTTTAATCAGTCTTTTCTTCTCTTGCCTTTCTGCCAGCGGTGACTTTACGTGGTTTGGCAATGTGGACACTGTTACAAACATAAGGTATTTGGAAGATAATTGTTAAACACAAGTTAAAACAGATCTCGTTATTCAGAACTGAGGCATGACAATCGCCCAATGCTTGATTGGATGCTGGCTAAGTTTTAGATTGTTAGAGACCAGGAAACGAATTTCATTCTAATCAATGATTACCCTCTTTTGAGGGGGAAAACAGCACTAATGAGTACATCTTTAAAACAAAGTAAGGCTGAGGTTTGTTTAGCTCACCTGTTCCCTCAACAGCAGCTTTGCAATCACCACAACTCCAGTTGGTCTCATAAAGCTTGAGAGAAGAACATTTTCGGTGGGTTCCACAGGAGCCGCAAAACTTACAACGAATGATCTCAAAAACCCTATTGAACCAAAAAGATGGTTTTAGAAAAGGCTTTTTATTTTACTGAACAGCTATATTGTCAGTAATTTAACCACAATGGAAATGTTTATACTGTGGACATAATCCTAAAAATACAGGGTGCTTCAAAAAGATGGGCCAAAGGGCGGTGCATAGAGTTTCAAATGATTACCACTGGATGCCTCTTCCAGTGCACAGACAGCTCCTAGCCTCAACATTGTATAGGTCACATGGGACCCTAAGACTTGGCACTCCACTCTTGGCCACCAAGATCCCCAGTCATTACACCCTGTGACTTTTTCTTGAGGGGATACAGAGTATTTGTGCAACCATTACCGACTAATGGGGACAGGGGTGGCTCAGTGATTAAGGTGTTGGGTTACAGACTAGAAGGTTGTGGGTTCAAGCCCCAGCACCACCAAGCTGCCACTGTTGGGCCCCTGAGCAAGGCCCTTAATCCTCAACTGCTCAGTGGTATAAATGAGATAAATGGAAGTCACTTTGGATAAAGGTGTCTGCCAAATGTCATAAATGTAAATGTAATCTGGACAATCTCACACACACACTCAGAGGCGTCTGGGACGTATTCAACTATCGTCTTGATGTCTTGATGCTGTCCATACGGCAGGTTGAGGACACATAGAGCATTTATAAAATGGTTACTAAAACTTGATAACTCATTAAGCCATTTGTAATTGTGTGTAATTATAACACCTTGCCCCCCTTCTTTTTGAAACACCCTGTATATAAAATGTCTTATCTAGTATTTTAAAGACAGGACATATTTATTCGTTTATCAAAACTCTTGTTCCAGGCTTCTTCATTATTGAGCTCAAACATTTTGTGACATCAGGTTTATCTCAAAACAGGCCAAATAATAACAATGGGGTTAAAAATGGCGAACACGTCCGTCTGCTTACCCTGACTGTGCATTGTAACTACGACCTTTATCACAGGAACATTTAACAGCGTCACAGTGCTGGTACACCTGTAGCAGTTCTCCATAAGCATTCTCCTCCAACTCCCATGATGCATCTCTAAAAGACAGAAATAAATGTGTTCCATGAAAAGGTTAAGAATGATAGCGGTCTAACGTTTACGAATGTGAATAGCTTATGTGGCTATACAAAAGACATTTTATACCTTTCGGGTATGTATATTCCCATTCTGAGCATTTCTTGCTGGAACTGGTCCGAGTTGTTGCATAGTGTACATCTGAAGAAATACAGGGCAGCGCTGTGTGCCTGATTCTGCAGAAGGCAAATCATCTTAGGAACTGAACATTTTAAGTCCACAGCAGTGTTAGAATGGCCATAAATATGTGTAAACATGTATATATTGTGGTAGGTTTACCTGAACACAGTCCCTATGAAACCAACTTCCATGACATGCAGGACACTTGAGCACAGAGTAGGAAAGAACGGGCTCAATGGGCTCCAAGCAGATGGAGCAGGACAGAGGTAGAGTGGGGCTGGATACGCAGGTCTGACTAGGGCAATGCTTTTTACAAAAAGATCTGGGGGAAAAAAAAACAAAAAAACTAACATGACCACATGGACAAATACTCACAGAACATGTTTAAATTGCTTCACTTTATTTAGACAAATCTTCACTAAATATAAACATTAAAAAGAAACATTTTCAAATAGAATACATATTTTGCAATCATGGTGTCTGAGAGCCCACGTTTGTGGAAGAGTGTGTGTACAGAGAGCACTATGCTTCCTCCATGTATGTTATGTAGCCACGTTTAAAAACATGAGGCGAATTCTAACTTCATTCTGTAACCATGCATCATTGCAGAAGAACCAATTTAGCAGCTGTAATATTTTACAGCAACAGGAGTGAACACACAGATGGGAGAGAAACTAAAGGAAAAACATATGCAAAATATATTAGTAAGATACTGAGTTGGCACAATCTACCAGATGCCGGATTTCAATGCAGTGCCGCCTGAGGGATTGAAGGTCACGGGCATTCAATGTTGGTTTTTGGCCTTGCCGCTTACTTGCAGAGATTTCTCCAGATTCTCTGAATCTTTTGATGATATTATAGACTGTAGATGATGAAATCCCTACATTCCTTGCAATTGCACATTGGGAAACATTGGTCTTAAACTGTTGGACTATTTGCTCATGCAGTTGTTCACAAAGTGGTGAATGGGGGGGTGAAATAAAAAAGAAAACAATGCAAGCACTACAGGGTGCTTTTGCATGCAAAAAATTATGAAGCAAATGCGACAGCCGAAGTCTCCAGAAGAACTGTGGCTGGTTCTGCAAGTAAAACCTGCCAGCTAATTTCCTTAAATGAATCCTTAAATTTCCATAAAACTGCACAAACTATCCCCCGGCCAAACGATTCTTTTCAAACCAAAGGTCATGGCAACAAACGTGCGCATTGTTTCATTTATTACCATTTGCTGCTCGTTATAGTACATCTTCTCAAGGCATAATTTCTCTACAACGTTTCATTGCAGGTGACTGAGACTTTTGAACAATACTGTAATTTGGAATTATAATGCGTTTGGAATAACAAACTGCAGTCTGTTTATGTGATGAAGGTGATGTCTCCATTTCTACCTTTCAGTCAGGGTACAAATAAACAGATTTAAGAGGAGCTGATAATGAGCAAGATGTGGATTTGATGGTAGACCATACACTTGTACATAACGCATTACACTGTACATTCTAGCTAATACTGAAACCACTGGGCAGTAGAGTTCTCAGAACCAATTCCATTTTCACAGGTTAGTACGAGTCAAATGGCAGAAACCACAAGGCTGTATTTGACCCTGGGCTTTGAGTTTAACACTTACTGAATATGTGTCTAAGTGCAGATATGAGATGTAATGTAATGTAAACCCTTGTAAACTTTTTTTATCTTATTTTAGACTATAAAAATGATTTGGGGATGCACCAGGAACAGTTTTCATGCACTTTAATCAAGAAGATTGCTTCACTTAAAAAACAAAACAAACCAACACAATTACTCTGTCGACATAAACTCAGCACAAGATAAATTTACTTACGGAAACAAGTCAGTGAACTGGAAAATAAACTCCTGTTCTATTCCACATGGCAGGTGGACCACCTGTCTACAGCTTTTGATGGAGCATCCAACCGAAGCGCCCATCTTTTTACAGCACATACACCGCTGTGTTAAAAAAAGAAAAATCAGTAAGGTCTTATTTCACAAACACACGGTGTAAAAAAAACCTGTCTAATATGCAAAAAAGATAAAGCAAATACTTATGTCAAGAGTGCCAATTTACCAGCCTTGAAGATCTACGGGCCTCCTTTTTAATGTCATCCACCAGAAACCCATGAATGCCTTCGTGTTCCTTTCCTCTCTGGAATATTCCACTGGACGTCAGCTGCAACATGATTGATTATTTTACATTTACTCATGCTTTTATATAATCCAAGCATATCATTGCTTTTCTCAAGAACCCGAAAAAAAACCGGCGTTATTTGTCACACATACAGTACTAGGCAAAAGTCTTAAACACCCTATTGTTCTATTGTTGCATGTTAGACAAAAATGTTTGTATGTCAGTAACGAAAGCAACACGTTCCACAAAAGAGCACTTTTCATACAGAAAACATAACGAAGGCCGCTGGGTTTCGCATGCAATAAAAGATGCAAGTGTGACAGTCAAAGTCTCCAGAAGAGCTGTGGCAGATTCTCCAAGACTCTCAGTAAAACTTACAGCTGATTACTGTACAGTACAATGTGGAAGTCTTCGACACATGCAAATACTCGCTGTAAAGCGAATATGCCTTTGAAGTCAATAAAGAAAACGCAATAAAGTGCAGTAAACAGTAATAAAATAAAGGAAGTCCATATTTGGTGTGCCTTTTTCTTAAACAGTGTTCCCGTATGTTTCACAACGTGTTCAGTTTTCTAAGCAAATGAGCTTTTATGTTTTACTGAGTGTCTTGGAGAATCTGCCACAGCTCATTTGAAGACTTTGACTGTCAGACTTACTTCTTTTTTTTTTGCATGCAAAAACCCAGCAGCCTTCATTATGTTTTATGTCTGACAAGTGCTCTGTTATGTAAAGTGTTGCTTTCGTTACTGACATACAAACATTTTAATAATGTTTGTATGTCAGTAATAATCTCAATAATGCAGAACTAAAAAAAAAAACCAACCTAAAAACAATAGGGTGCCTAAGACTTTTGCACAGTACTGTACTTTAAGGTACAGTGAAATCCTAGCTTGGTACAAAACCAGCCCACGTTTCCACCAGTTTTGAGTGGAACCTTGGTACCCGAGGACGCGTCACCGCTGCCCTTCCAAACACCGGCTCTCCTATTCCCTACGATTCACTGATCTGACACCGATCAGGGGGGTGTTTGTTTATTTTGCTACCAGCAGAAGATTTGTTCAATAAAGCCAACACACAGGACCTTTTTTAACCCTGTGTACACAATCACTGTTCCTTACCAAACAAAAGTAATGCACAGTGAGGCCATGCTCCTGGAGTGTGATCTTCTCTCCGTATTTGTCAGGGTTATCATCACAACGCTTGCAGAGCTCACAGACTAGACAAACAACACAAACCAAAACCTCGTCATCACAGCTGTTGTTGGAAACATCAGCTCAAAAGCTTTACTAGTTTTTAACTTTAAAGGGTAATTAATATGGCAGAAGATTATGCAAAAGATCAAAGTTGCCAGAGAAACTGGAAACAAAATCAGCTTGATCAGCCGTGCAGGCTGGAGGGGTAGGAGAGGATCTACTCTGACCTTCATTCATTACGTCCTGTTTCTCTGGAAACTTTGTGCACTTTGCTATAATAATAATAATTACTATTATATATAATAATAATAATGATAATTATGATATAGACAAAACAAACCATACTTTGGTTGACGGAGTCATCCTGTTCAACAGCACGCTTCTTCGTCTTCATGGTGAGATAATTACCGTTAGCTAGTGATAATTTGCTGTACGACAGCCTGCGGTATACAAACAGACGCGAAGTGGTCGAGTAACTCGAGTTAACGTCGCTATAATGAAGAGTAAACTGCCATTATTTGGCTACATTTCCTTTACAAACACAGATAAACAGCTAAGGCTAACTATAACATAACGTACATAACGTACACAAACACTATCCGTGTAACCGCGTGCTAACTGCTAAAAGTACCGCCGAGTGCAGAACTCCAACCTAATTTATTTCCCGTCACCCGTAAAATTCAAATATTTTTGTAAAAATGTGTTTTAAAAGTCAAACGCTGCTCTTGTAGAGAAGACGAAACCTACTGCCACTGAATTTTTTGAAAATCCCTCAGCTTGGAAAACTCCGCCCCCCGCCGATTCTGATTGGTTAAATTCAAAAGAAACAGCCTGTGGGGGGGACCCGTCAGTCCTAACTTCCGCTTCCGGGTAAAAAAAAACAAACATTGTGACGTACTATCACTGACGCGGCAGGCAGTCACGCACAGCGTCAGAAGCACGCTTCAACATGTGCAGTTGCTTATCATAGTAAAAGCATAATATTTTTATATACAGAGTGAACTTAATCGCGTGGTTAAAAGCTACAGAGGTGCATTACCTCATAAGCTTCAGAATATCAGTAGGGGTGTAGTGATAGTTCACCATAAAGAGCATAGGAAATTATGAAGCAGTCATAGGCCACCTGTCGTGTTCTAATGTAAAAAGATTAGCATTCAAACCACTTCAATATCATCATCAATAATAAGAATTTTTTTTCATAAGAATTTTTATTCAATTAATAAGGAGTAAATGAGTAAAAATGACAATACAAAAACTTGGCCAAGGGCTGCAGCGCATTCCCTGACTCTCTATCTCCCAGGAAGCTGCAAAAAGCCCAGCTATCTGGGCGCGTCTGTATTTTTTTTATAACTTTTTCCTCGTCTAACAAAATAGTTCGAATATCTTACTCCTTCGACATATATGGTCTGGTTTTCTATCTGTCCTATAAACTGCTGTTTTCTGTACATCATGTCTGATATCTGTCTGCTTTTGAAACCATCATGCCCTTTCGTGATTTTCACATCCTAAGTACACAGAGTTCTCATAAACTATTTCTGTTTACAGTGAAGCAAAGGAAACATATCTTTAATTTCCTACTACAGTAATCTTATGTATCTAATCGCAAAGGAAACCTATTTTACTAAAACATCTACTGTAATAATCATGTATCTAATAATGTGACAGTGACTATTAAAATAAGCTTATCATGTTAATGCTTGGGTGACACGGTGGCTCGGTGGGTAGCACTGTCGCCTCACAGCAAGTAGGTCCCAGGTTTGATCCCCGGGTGGGGCGGTCTGGGTCCTTTCTGTGTGGAGTCTGCATGCCCTCCCCGTGTCCGCGTGGGTTTACTCCGGGTACTCCGGTTTCCTCCCACAGTC
>JAOVVG010000002.1:5549950-5561589 GCA_028566375.1 Leptodoras nelsoni
CACGTGTTCATTCATAGTTTTGATGCCTTCAGTGAGAATCTACAATGTAAATAGTCATGAAAATAAAGAAAACACATGAATGAGAAGGTGTGTCCAAACTTTTGGCCTGTACTGTATATCAAATTGTAGGTAAATAACAAAGAAAGTATCGTTTTTAATAAACAAAATTCACTGTACAAATCTTAATACATTTATAAATTTAGACATGGTTAAGTTTGGACAAAGGGGTGGGAGGGGTCAGAGGTCACATGCTGTGTTCTATACTTTTTAAAAGATTGTGTTCACTCATTGGAATTTATATAAATTTTTTGAAATCAGCTTTAACCTTCTGGGTGTGCACGACCCAGCAGACAACTTACAGCAAACACATAAAGTTTTAACAGATCATTAAGTTGTTTTCGTGTTTGATTGGTGAATGGTTTCATTAACGTTCCTCTGTTGTTATTGTGAAACAATTTCAGAAGCAACAAGCTATAAGTGACTCTACCTCTTAGCTTGCTGTAGGGAATCATTTTGTAATGACAGTCATTTATTGTTTTACCCTTCCATGTCAATGTAGTCTCAGAGATCAGGTCTAGAACTCGAGTTTCATAACCCTGTCCACAGTAGAGCTCATTGGATTAATGAGGAAGGAAGTTGTTGCTATATTTTACTCCATTTTCTCACAGTTTTGTTGTTCATTGTCTACAGTGTAAAAAAAGCTGACAATCAAGCCAGGTAAACTCAGACATTATTTCAATGGCAGAAAAATAACCTCGACTACGAATCAGCACACTCAACACACTCGTTTTTCTCTTTTTTTTCTACTTGTTCACATTGCTACTGTTTTCTAACCTTTGGTCAGTGTATGTTTTATGACTCATTTGCCCCAAATGTACACACTTAAACAATAACTACACCGTTGCTTTTCTGTGTACATGGTTTGGAACTGCATCATAAGCTATTATTCATGAAAAGATGATTATTCATTTGAGGAAAATGTTTTCAGCAGATTATAAATCTGTTTACAATTACGATGTATTACAGCACATGTGACACACTGAATATCTACAGTGCTGTGAAAAATATTTCCCAGTTTCTTCAATTTTTGAAAATTTGTCACATATTGTTATATATCAGATAATCCAACAAATTTTAATATAAGATAAAGACAAGTAAACGAGTAAACACAACATGCAGCTTTGAAATGATCCTTCCATTTACTGAAAATAAAAATGTATTCAAAACCTACAGTATATCACCCATGTGAAAAAGTAATTGTCCCCTAAACATAATAACTGGTTGTGCCACTCTTGGCGGCACCATCAATCAAATGATTGCAAACATCAAACATGTCTTTTACATCACTATGGAGGAATCTTGGCTCACTCTTCTTTGCAGAATTGTTTTAATTTGACTACATTAGAGGGTTCTCGAGCGTTAACTGCCCATTTTAGATCTTGCCACAGCATCTCAATGGGATTCAAGTCAGGACTTTGACTCCGCCACACCTAAACCTTCATTTTGTTTCTTTTGAGCCAATTGCTCTTGAGTATTAGGTCACAAACTGACAGGTGGACATTCTGCTTCAGGATTTTCTGATAGAGAGCAAAAATCATGGTTCCATCAATTATGACAAATTGTCCCACTCCTGCGGAAGTAAATCAGCCCCAGATCATCACACTACCATATGTTTTTATAGTAGAATGTGTGTTAGCTTTGCACCAGATATAACAGGACCCATGTCTTCTAAAAGGTTCCACTGAATATTATCCCAAAAGTCTTGTGGGTTCTCTAGATGTTTTTTTGGCAAATGTGAAATGAGCCTTCGTGTTCTTTTTGGTTTGCATTTGTTTGTGCCTTGTAACTCTCCCATGGATGAGATTTTTGCCCTCTGATTTTCTATTCTGTAATTGACCATAACTGAGGCAAATGAGGCCTGCAGGTCTTTAGATGTTCATCTTGGTTCTTTTGTGACCTCCTGAAAGAATGCCGATGCGCTCTTGGTGAAATTTTGGTAGGCCAGCCACTCCTGGGAAGGTTCACCACTGTTCCATGTTTTCCACGATTTGTGGATAATGGCTCCGACTGTGATTTGTTGGTGTCTCAGAGCTTTAGCAATGGGTTTGTAACCCTTTCCAGACTGGCAGATTTCAGTGAGTGTGGTTTGCATCTGTATTTGAAACTCTTTAGAATGTGGCATCATGTGCTGCTTTTTGAGACCTTATAGTCTGCTACATATTGATCGACAGGTTCTATTTAATGATGGAACTGATGTATAGATTCAGCAGGGCGGTAATCATGCCTGGGCATTGCTAGTAAAACCCCAATAGTCAGTTAAATTTGGTTAACTGGTTGATTTAGTAGCTAAGAGGGCAATTACTTTTTTTACCTGGGCCTTTCGAAAAACCTTAAATTAAATCATAATTTACAAACAGCATTTTGTGTTTACTTTGTCTAATGTTAAAATTAGTGTCATGTTCTGAAACACTCAAGTAAGAAAACATCAGAAATTATGAAATACTTTTTCACAGCACTGTATATAGCCCAGGCATTGGTCATAAATAGACTCTCAAAATGTTTCAGTATGTGTTCAGCAAAGTTGTAAGTCGTGTCTCTATCACTGTGAAGTACATACACTTACAAAACATTTACTGTTTTTTTTCTATTGCAGAATCAATAAAATTGTACCCACACTGGCTTTTGTTCCACTCTGTCCTGTTTAGTTTGAGATCATGATATGTGGTCGGGGTATGTGTAATGGCTGATTTGCTAAATTAGGAATTGTGCAAGTATCCCTCCAACCACTGACTGCTTTTTAATGAGTAAATATTGACAGTAATGGCATGCACCATACAAACCTTCATCTCTCCATTCACACCAGCCATGTGTCATCACGTCCATTACTGATATCACCTTGGCAACCATAATCAAAAAGAAAAAAGTGCCCCACTCTTAAGTGAGAAAGAAAAATTAGAGTTTGGTTTAAATAAGGTTGTCTTGTGATAAACCATTGTTCTGGGCGCGGAATGAGGAGATTTTTTTTGGCTCTCTCTATCTCTGCAGACATGAACATCATTTCAATGGAAGTGAGGAAAATTAGATAACTGCCCATTAGTCCGACCTGAGCATAGCTCCAATTTGATGGGAATTGGATATAATAAAGTCAGTTGATTTGATTTTTCTCCCCCTCCCTGTTCTTCTGTCTATGACTTTATGTGTATTATAGCCCGTACTGGAAATAAACATTTATACGTTAGCTTTTAACTTGAAAGTACACGAACTGTATGGGCTCGGTGATGGCCTGACGTTTGTGACAAGGTGAGGAAATGAGATCTATCATCTTAACATGCAAAATGTTCCCAGTGATGTCCTAGATGACAGTCATTCCACTTGGAGTGTGTTTCAAGACACTCAATTCTATTTCTGAGGAAGAAATCACATTCTTGGTGTCATCTCTGTGATGGCCTTTTGTAGGTGTTTTGATCGTTTTTTTTTTAATACATCCCACTTCTTTTCCTTCAGTTGTAGGGAATGGCTGCCTCTGCATATTATGATATAGTCAAAGGTCAGGGTGAACATGGTCATGCACCACCAGGAAAGGTTAATTGATATGGAGAATTTATTTTTGGGTTTTGAAATAACAGAAGGGTCACACCACAGATATAGAAGCACCTTTAATTTTTTTCAGCAGCTTCCCTCATGCTGGTGAGCATGTCACACATTTCTGTTTGTCTCTCAAATAAATCGAAGCTTCCTAGGTGTGCACCATTTTCTCGAAGACTAAGGCTCCATTAAAACACAGTGACTCAATGCATTTCAAATTTCTCCTTGCCCATTCATGGCAGCCCGAGCAAAGACTCCTTAATAGGGGGGTGTCAAGCACTCACACCAACAGAGAGAGGAGAGAGAGGGGAGCAAAGTTTATCTTCCACTTCAATGGCCGTGAAAGCAGCTGAAGATGAAAGGTGCTATTTGGTTAGCCGAACAAACCATCGGCTCTTCTCTGATTCTGCCCTGAATGGAGTACTTTGCTCAGCTACGGACCCAGTGTATGCTTCTCTTAATGGGGCACCTGTGTTCGCTCATCACATACACACATGCTGTAAAAGTACGTAGGGACAGAATGCCGAAATAGTCTGCTTATTACTAAACTTAGATGCTCAAGTTCAAGTTACACCTTTAGAGAGCCTGAAAAACGCAGTGGTGGAAAAACAAATTGAATGTTCTTTGGTTACTGTAACTGATAAAGGAGTCATTCCTTCATCTTCAGTAACTGCTTTATCCTGGTTAGGGTTACAGTAGATCAAGAGTCTATCCAGGGGACTCTGGACCCAAGGTTGGAATACACGCTGAACTGGATACCAGTCCATCACGGGGCACTATTCAATACACTCATTCACATATGGGGCAATTTAGAGAAGCCAGTGCATATGCATCTTTCGGAAGAAGAGAAGAAACCAGTGAACCTAGAGGAAACCCACACAAGCGCAAGGAGAATATGCAAAACTCTGTATCCTTGATTTAACATTGAACCGGCAACTCTGGAGCTGTGAGCTGGTAGTGTTACCTATTGCGTTTGTAATGAAATCATAACAGGGTTCATATTTCGAAACCTTTACCCATCTCAAGAATTCCAGTATATACAGATGATTCACTTACTTCAACCGTTCAAGCGATACCAAGTCATATTTTACATTGCTTTTTTACATTATGCTCCAATACCTTAATAAGTGTTCTACATCGACAAGAACCTTAAGAAGAATAAGATAGCTGTAAATGTTTATTATTAATAACTCGAGTAAGTGGTCTGGATTAATTAGACATAACACATTCTTATTCAGGTGAGTGTCACAAATAGTTTGTGAGTGAGGCTCACTTTGCCATAAAGACTCTAATTAGAAAGTCACAAGCCTCTGTGCTCTAAGCAATGTCACGCTGTTAAGAAGGTTTGCTGTTCGTCTGGTGAGATTGAGGGGGCTTTACCTATGCTTCAACATATCGAACACCTGCCAGATCTGTGGATAAACAGGATTCTCTGGTAAGTAAATATTTGCTTCCATGCAGATGCAGTTCAGCTGCAGAGTTTATATATGGTACGGCATACATTCCTGGTAGAGTAGAGAACGGTACGGTATACGTTCTTGATGATATTATCTGCTGAATACTTTCATATATGTGCATCCTTGTCGAGAAAAGTTGGGTATAGAACAAAATTCTGCAGTCATCAGAGAGATCTGTGCCACTGTCTGGATGACTGGATTGCACTGGGTTGTACAGATATACTAATGGCATAACATGGAAGAAAATATTCAATTCAACACCATTTTTATTTTGTGTATTTGCAATTACTCAGCTACTCTCCTATTTATATCAATCTTGCCTATATATCAATTGTGTCAATGATTTAAGCAGATGTCTAAACCTTGAGATTCAGATCTGGCTCGTCTCTGAAATTCCACACTGTTAAACTTGGTATAAAATGAAGCATGCAATGTTCTGTATTTTCTTCTTTCGTTCCTGCATTCTTTACACCAGTTTTCTCAAATCATCAGTCTCAACCAACCTAATAACCTTTTAACAAATCCCCTTACTTACAAGCACTCTTATGACATTTACCATCAAGGCATTTGTCATACCAGTCATTTGAATGTTTAGGGTTGTTCATACGTCTAGCAATAGTGCTCAGTGCTGTTTATACCACAGATGCAGCAGCACTAGTCTCAATGCTTGGTGAAGCAAATTTAAACAGACAGCCTGTCAGAAAGAAGGAGTAAACAAACCTACCTAGACCACTCGCATCTGCAGCAAGGACAATGGGAGGTATAACGTTCCCGTCATTACACTATGCAGTCAGCAACTCTTTCATATTCTTCTTCATAACTCTGGGTTTATCTGGGTTTGGCCCAAAGTAAAATTCTCATGAATAGACTTCATTAAATTATGTTATATGGACAAAACTAAAAAAGCTGCAAACTCTACATGACATACTACTGAAAACGTTACTAACCCATTAATATCAATTGAAAATTTTCTTTTAACCTTTGATCTATGCACATGCTCTCCGAATTTGATGTTTTAATAATTGAGCTTTTCTGTCATATACAGTAGAACAGGTTGTTTCATCAGAACAGGCTTCAAGGCATTTACCCTTACCATAATAACATTAGGTTATACAATACAATAGTAATACAATAGTATTTCTTGGACATTAATGGATTAAACTGTATTTTCCATTTTATATGTCATTGTTATATTTCTTGACTGTATTGTACAGAGAGCTGATTCATCTTAGTACAGCTAAGGACATCTGAATTAGCATTTGCTCTGTGGTGACTTTCTATGAAAAGTTTAGAGCGCCTGTGAGGCCTGCTTGTCTGGAGTCAGACTGAACTCGATTATTTATTCACCAATGCTTATGGCAGTGTTTCTGTTTTTTGTTTTTTTTTGTTTGTAATATATAGTCTGTATAGGCGGTAATCTGCGTTATAGTCAGAAGTTGCTCATTGGGATTTATTCAGTAGGTATGTAAACTGAAATGAGTTGCTGGTTAACACTGACTTGTTGCTATTTTGGGCACCAGCCATATTTTTGTCGCTTTTGGATAGTGGTGCTTTTTCTTTGGTCATAAATTAATGCAGTGTGCTGAAGTAGGTGGGATGTGACATTCAAAATCTGCTGATCTGCTGATACATTGGGATTTATTTAAACTCATTTTGGACAAACAGTCATTAAAACAACAAAAGTCTATTAAAACAAATGTATTTATGTACATCTAATCGCACCATTACTGTGCAACAGTTTTGTGACATTAATGGTGATATTGCACCTTCTGAAAAAAATGTCTGTACTTGATAATGTATTCATTAAATTCCAACCAGTTTTTTTTTTTCTGCTGGTCACAAAGATACTGAAATATACAATGCAGCAATATTACACTTTACTTTTGCACATAGGACATAATCATAAAACATAAAACCCTTACTATTCTAAAATCACTTCTATGTGGTTTTTGACTTTCAGTGCATTTCATAGCAAATTGTTGAGAAATTTGAAAGACATTTCTCAGATTCTTTAATATGAAGCCTTTTTTCCCCCCACAAACCATCCAGACAGTATGAAATCCAGCACATAAGGTTGACCATTCAGCAACACTGCAATGTTTAAGGAGTAACAGTTTAAAAACTGAAAAGAACAACAAGAATATTGAAGAAACTACAGTAATGTGGCATGTTATGTGAAATACAGTATATAAGTGGGTGGGACAGGGGTGTGGCAAAATAATGTGCCAAATTTATTACATTTTATGACTGAATGAATGGGCAACTCAAAAGAAGCATATCCTTGTGCTCATTACAGAAAGTCTGAGCATATTTTTCCAGTTATATATATATATATACATATACATATACATATAAATATACATGTACATATAAATATATATATATACAGAACATATATATATGTTTATATTATACAATATACAGAGTATATATATATATATACACTGTATATTGTATAATAAGAACAGGAAAGCTATGCGAATTCACAAGCGGTCAGCAGCACATGGGAGTTTAAAGGGTTAATCAACAGTCACAGCTTTAGTTAAGAGGCCAGTTCATTCACACACACTATGTGTGACATGAGTGACACGGCTGCTTGAGTGTTACTGCTTGCATGTGTTGGCCATTCACATATTCAGTGTTTGTGCTGAAGAGTGTCATGTAGGTTACTACATGAGGTTTCATGCTGATGACAATCATAAAGGACACACCAATCAGTGGATACGAAGAGAATGAAACCATGGAGTACAAAAACAACCGTGTTTTTACATGTATAAACCAAAAAAATGAGAATTTGGTCAGTCTTGTTTGTGTATTAGGATACTTTTCTTAGAGAGCTGTGTAAATGCTTTGGGAGATTATGCTTTGATTATTACACTGAAGTCAGATGAGCAATTCACAGGATTCAAAGGATGATTGCCACACCCCTAACACCCCCACACAATGTGGCATAATACCCAGTAATATTTAGAAAAGCTTAATATTTCTATCATTTAACACACAAGTACATTTCAGGTCATAAACACAGAGGTGCAGTGTATTAGTCACTGAAACAAATGGTGTTCATTAGCACTAAAACATCCTGGTGATGGTAAAATGTAGAATTTTTAAAAAATATATAACATAGCAATTTTCTTTCTTTTTTTCAAGCAAATCCAGCTCTATGTCTGAAGCAACTGCAGACCTAAACCGAGCACATCTTCTTTTTTCAGTCAATCTGTGAAAGAAGGATCCTAATATATACCATTTCAAGATTGTTCCTTTTCCTTTTTTGTTCTTTATTTTTTAAATGTTTAAGGCACTATTCACTTTTTGGTGTTTCTCATTACTTTCTCCATCCCAGGACCAAGAAGAATGATAAATAAATGGACTTCTTGTTACATTTTGAGCAGTAAAGTCCTGTCAGTATAGATAACTGAAAAAGAATTGTGGCTTTGCAATAGAGCTGGCAGAACATGCATTTAACATATTGCAGTGGTACAGGTAGCAGCAAAACCTTGCATAAATAAAGAATAATTATTAACATTAGGTACAAAATTTTAATGAAAAAGACTAGATAATAATGAGGCAAAATCATATTTGGTGCTGAAAAACAGACACAGGTAACTTGTACTTTGTCTCATATTAATTGCACTGTAAACCTCAACATGGCAATTTGACTCTTTGAGGCTGCATATGTTATAATCTGGCAATTAAATAAATAGTAATGAGGTCATTATAAATATTACCTTCTTGTCCTCATGTGCAAGACATTTTGTGTTTGTGTCCTGTGCCTGACTGCAACTCCATTTTAGAACAAACAGTTATTTATACTTCCTATTAACTTGATGGGCACCGCAGTGTTTGTACCCTGGGAAAGGCGCTTCTCCCCCAGGGGCTTACTGGCCCAATCTGGCGGTGTTGTTCCTAACCCTGGGGAAGCCCCGTGCTCATTGTGCCCACGGTGAGAAAGATAATCCGGACGGATGGCCGCCATGAATCACCACCACACTGAGAGTCTCAACTCTCTTATTATCCCCCACCACATTTGGCCTCTTGGGGGGGCACAGTGCCCAAACCTGAGTCTAACCACACACAACAGCTCATTACCAATCTGCCAGCTAGGGCCTGGTTGGGACAGAGTGTCTGCTCTCACCCAGGTAAGGGGCCTCGACTCCCTTTCTCCACCTCCATACAATGTAGTGAGCAGGAACGAAGTGCCTTTCAGAAGCGCTGCAGGTGTCACTATTTGCAGAGCCCACCGTCAGGCTTACCCTCCCCTTCCATTTACTGTCGTGCAGCATACAGAGGTTGATGGGTGGAAATAAGGGAGGGGAAGCTGGAGATTGGGGGTGGGGGTGAACTGGGAGAGCCTGGAATAATGGCATGGTAAGTGTGTGCCTTCCTCCCACATATTCCCTCATGAGCCACAATTTGAGAGAGACTGATACTGGTGGGAGAGTTTGGGCCAAACCGCACTCGCCCAATTAGGTTTTCTTTCCCAAGGATGGCATGTCATAGGAGAGTACAGGAAAAGGTTTTTTTAATAGGATCCACAAACCTTTAGTGTAATGTTGGTGGATTTCTGCAAGTCCCGACCAACATTTTGACGTGCGTCTCATGTGGTAGTGTTCAAATTTTGTGACGTGCCTCAATTACGAACTCAATTTTCCAGCCAGCAGTGAAAGATTGGGGCAATAATTAGACTCACATTATAATTGTAGAAAAGGCAGTGCTACCTGGTCGCTGACATTTTTTATTCGCTTTGTCTGTGAGGTGATAGATATGAGACAGAACAGACCTGAGCACTGATGACTGGAAACAAAAATACATCTGCACGTTATTATTTTATGTAATTCTCACTCTAAGAAACAAAGCAAATGGGCATTCACAGAAGTGATGTTCTGGCAATAAGATCACGCATGCCTGTAGATAATAACCCACTGATAGCTGAGGGCAAAAATAGCTTAATATAGAAGAACCGGTATACTGAATGTCAGAAACAGGAACAAAAGATTCAATACAAGCTCAAATTATATCTGTACCAAATACAATATACTAGTACATAAGGGACTATGTAAGCTGCTATAAATGAAAAATAAGCTTACTGGGATAGATAAAGCATAGTACACTATCTATAGAGTATATGTATACACCTTTTCACCTTTCCCACAGAGACTACATAGCAACTAAAAGCCATCTGAGATGGAGTACAGTTATGTTTGTTTCCAAACAAATGCTATTCTCTGAATGAAACTTGAGGTGATAATATGAGGGGTTTTCTCCAACTGCTGCTTGTCCAATTTCGTCACTCCCAAAGCTCCCAGGTCTGAACCTGTCAAGCCTCCCGCTTTATAGCACATTTGCATTACTATTCTCTATAGTACCATAATATCATAATATCATAAGCACATCTTCAATCCCAGGTGTTTCATATACTTCTCTAGTCAGTCAGTGACTAATATTGTTTTGCTTTTTTAGCATAAAACATGCAGTATCCTCAGAGACAGCAGGCATTAAAACTGCTTTGGTTAATTTACATTTATTTATGTGATATGGAGCAGTACATAATTACAATAATGATTAAAAAAAGAAAAGCATGTACAGAATAAAGAGCATTTTAAAAAGGTGTGAGAATTCAAGGCAGTTTGATTACAGAAACTATACTCTTATTTTTGTGAAATAATACTCACTTCCCTACAAGAAACAGCCAGTACTCATGTAATATGATGGCTTTATTTTTAAAAAAAAGGTCACTCTCGTTCCTTGCTTCTTTATAACAATACTGAAGACAAGATAACTGAATGGTGGTCTTAAGAGTACTCTGCAGACAGAGAGTCTGATATTCCTGTTTCCACAAGCTGGCGTTTATAAGAGGTTTACACAGTGATGGTTTCAAGCCTTTCCATACACTGCACACTAAACTGAGAACGGATTAATAAGCGAAGGCCAAAGGGGACCTTGCTATTGAAAGACAAACCTAAAAAGATATGACTGATCTTTGCCTTAATCTACCTACAGAAACCACAGTCCCTCTGGGAAAATGTACTCTGTGTACTTATGAAACCAAAATAGCAACCATCTGTCTATAGCTTCTAAAGCAAAGGATATAGCAGGTCTATAGGGTTATGGGGCAAAATGAGGCACAGCATTACAGGAGCATTTCGGCTATGAATGGGAATGTGTGTCAGGAATATAGGTATAGATATGTTGGAGATTAAAAGTGGTGCTTAAAATAGAGCAATCACAACTGTCTTTGAAACATCAACTATAAATTTATAAAATCTAAAAAAATCATCGTGTGGCAAATATAGCGTAGACAATAAAGCTGTACCATGCGTCAGTCAGCTTGGACCATCATGCATTGCGCTAATGCCGGATGCTTTTATTTATTTAACCAGAGTGTCCGGTATGTTCATCAGACTGGATTTCATCAATTATTATTAAAATGACTACCAGAAGCATATTTAAAAAATAGTTGTTCAGTCTAATATTCAAAATGTTAATGTTTCTGGTGTTCCTGAGTGTAAAAAGGTTGATATTTAAATAAAATAAAATAAAATAAAATAAAATAAAATAAAATAAAATAAAATAAAATAAAATAAAATAAAATTAAAT
>JAOVVG010000002.1:5585510-5599233 GCA_028566375.1 Leptodoras nelsoni
CACACACACACACTCACACACTAGGGCCACTTTAGAGACACCAATCAACCTAACATGCATGTCTTTGGACTGTGGGATGAAACTGGAGAACCCGGAGTAAACCCATGCAGACACGGAGAGGACATGCAGACTCCACACAGAAAGGACCTAGACCGGCCCACCCGGGGATCGAACCCGGGACCTACAGATGGATATACTGTACTTTATTGATCTTGAAGAAGGCTTTTTTTGTGGCACCTGCCCTTCAGTAGCCAATTTCTATCCATCATCCACAGCACATATTTACACACTTGCAAAAAAAAAACCCAACAACTTTTCAATTTTCTGTATGGTTCTTTGCTGTTCCCCTTTAAAACTCTTTTACCTGATCTAATTTGTGTTACTACCTCTAGTAGAAAAGTGTTATGCTAAGCGACGGAAACGGTACTAAGTAACAATTCAGGCTGAATTTTACATTTAAAAGCATATTCTAAATCTTCGTTTCGAGGTGTGTTTTCCCAAATTCCAAATGCTCATGTACTTTCAGCACATTTAGTTCTTTTAAAGTAATTCCATTTATTGAGCATCCTTAGAAAACTATGTGACTTTTTGGAAATTTTAACATTGCACCAAAATAGTTTCTAAAATATTTTCTATTACACTATTATCTCTGCTTTCCTTGCATCAAGAAAATGAATGAATGAATGTCCACATTTTTTTATACAGTTCATCCTACAATGTTTATTTTGAGTATTTAATTTCTAACTAACATATAAACCAGGCTATGTCATTCTTGCCGGATGAGCTATTAACTCACTTTGAAATGATTGGTGAAATGAGTGTGCACTATAGAAAAAGGATTTGAGTTTAGAGTTTAATGCTGCCACACTAGAATTATTTGAAATATAGGAGGAATTATTTCAAAAGCCATACCATAAAAAGAAATTATGGGAAAAGTGAAAATGTAAACTATTGGTGTAATTCAACATCTTTGGCAACGTCTTAAAATCGCTACTTGCTCCAATTTGCAACCTTCAAAGGAAAGCTTGACTAGAGTGAGAACCAGTGTACCACTTTTCACCACAGGTAGCGATATAATGCAGCTCATGATTAATTTTAATTAAACACATTTTGGAAAATGATATTGAATGTTTGAACCCCTGGTGCTTTAATTACTTTATTGCCTCTCAGCTCCAACTCTGAAACATTCTGGCTGGATGATGCATTGGAATATATCCTAAAAAAAAAAGCTTCACAGCTGGCATGCACTGGCTTCCTCTGGCTTCTATAGTGCATTTCCTATTAGAGTCTCCCACTTCAAGACAGTAGAAATATATAAATTGATACCACTGTGAACGCTAATTTGCCACCAGCCTGAAAACTGTTAAACTCCTAGTTAATTTAATGAGGGCTTTAGACCAGAGAGCGATGTCATTTTTTTCAAGCCTCAAATAGGCAAGCTTCTTTGTGTAAATAAACAGAAACATTCAACTCCGTTTTCTTTTTTTTTTTTTTGAGTCCCTCACTTTCGCTAGGTGCATTGTTGTTGCCAAGCATCCCCTTTACACGTTGCTGACAGGTGGAGAAAAGGAAACATTATTGGCTTAATGCAAACTAAGGGGTTAAGTCGAATTTCAAGTGCGGTGGAAAAGGGAAAGAAGAAGCCGGCACTCCAGAGGCTTAAGTTTGCCCTGATGGTTTGACAAATGTCAGGATTATTGGCTGTGTAGAGAGACAAATAGCGGCTACAAAGAGTTAGGCCCTAAGACTCTTGAAGATCCTCTACCAAAACAAGACAATTCCGACAAGGGTATTATCCTGCCTTTGTTTATGGGCAGAAGATTTGAAACAACTCAATGGGAGGATTACCCCCCACTTGAGCAGTTCTAATAGAGATGAATTGATAAGTTCCTGTCAGGGTTAAAGCAGGTGCACGCTGCTATGTGGAGCTGTGGGTTGTAAGTGGTCTTGTGAGGTTGGTGAGGAAGTTGTCACACCAGGGGAGAGCTTTGTTTAGGTGGAGTCATGGATGCATTTTTAATTGAAACCGAACGTAAATAGCAGTGCATCCTTTGGCCTCTGTCATTAATTTTATTTTCACACAGTCTAATGCGACATGATGAACCATAAACAATATCGTTGATAATGAATAGAAAGTAATTGATTAATTTAGTCCTTGTGAGTAATTTATTTCTAATTTATTTCTTATTTCTTATTGGATATTTTTTTTAAATCCAAAGATGGAAAAATGACTCGTGTGGACATGTGTCTGTGTCAGGCTATCAGAGCTTCATGCTACTGATACAGTACATCAGTGTGATTTCAAAGATATTTCCGTAAACCTAGCCACAGTGGGCTGAAAAGGCCAGGGGCAATGGGACTGAGATCTGATAAGATCTTCATACCTGGCTAGAGCTGAAGGAGCAGTCAAGAGTTGGACAGGGAATGCAATCCATCAAACCTTGCTCTGTGCCTGCCATGGATGGGGGTTGGGGTGGGCAGGCAAGGGATATCTAAAAAGACAGGTTCTCAGGGTGCCTCTTGAAGGCCAGTTAGAATGACATGCACTCAATACCTGAGATGCAGTTTCCTTGCTGTTTGGGATGTCTCTTTGTTTTTCCTGTACTCACAAATCTTAAAGGAGGCTAACAGTAATAAAAATTGAAATGGGACCATTAAACATTATTAATTGTATATTCCTGACATGACTAGTTGGTTATTCATTATTAACATTTTCCACATTATATTCATCTAAAATATTGCAAAATGTTTCATTTTGTTCATTTTATGTGCTCATGGTATAGAGGATTTTGTTGGCTAAACTTAAAAAGTACAGATCGATGCAAATTCTAAAACCATTTTAAATTCGGCATGATGTTTTTGTTACCCCAGATCTCAGTGAAATGTTGGCAATATTGGCTTGAATAAACCCATTAAAACACTTTGTAAGGAATGTTTCACCACAAGCCAATATTGGATGTCTCCTGTGTCAGCTATTCTAACCCTCAAAGCCAAGAGACACAGACATAGATTGAACGTATCGATCTGCTTAAATAGCCCTGTCTTTAATAAATACTACATTATGACTGCGAGATTCTGCCGGCGTGTTGGCTGATGAAGGCATGCCTCTCAAAGTCGGTAATCAGAGGAAGTTCGGGGGAAAGATAATCTTTCACTCTTTGCATCCTCAGAGACGCAGGCCAGGCAATCAGGGGGGATAGCAGTGATTGCTCGGGTTGCACTTGTGAAATCACAGCCTGCATTGGCCCCAGCCCTGAAGGAGATATTAAAACCAACCTCTTCCAAGTTTCGCTTTTCAAGTAAATACTGATTGGGGCCTCCATAAACCAGCTCACTAGCCTCCTCACATCAGACAGCTGTGTGATTTTCACATACATTCTCCACTGTTCACAACAATAGGGGTCATTTATTACATTTCAAATCTGAATGTATAGTGACTTATGTAGTTTGCCATGCTTTTACTCTACGCAACAATACAAATACATGAAAATGTACCTCATCCATCAGGTGAACTGATATAAATTGCAGCATAAATGTGATGGATTTTGCAACTTGGTGGGATTGCTTACATTCTGTTTTATGATTGCTGTGAAAAATGTGTAGGTAAAGGAGAAAATCAAGGCCCTACCCTTAAAAGGTGGAGATGGCAAGACTTTGCGCCAACTAGAAAAAAAAAATAAACAAATAACTAACCCTTGATGTTCTGAAATAAGAAGCTAAGTGAAGTCACTGGGGACAAAGTCTACAAATTAGCCAAGATTCAGCAAGTATCCCAGCCTTGGCTGTTTTATTCTGACCTGAGACCCCAAAAAGCCTTTCTCTGTTCCATACTCCTATGATTGAATTCAGTAGGATCATGTATCCCAAAGAAAAGGCAATTAGTAGATGACACTGACATGGCAAAGGAAACAAGCTTCAAACACATCAAAAAACAGCTGTCCAGATATTACCAATCGCCGGAGCAAACTGCACCCGATTAAAGTTTAATGCGGCTTTTAAGGGAGGTTTTTGCTTATCAGTGCGATAGGGTCCAAGGGAAAATATTGTTATTGATTCCATCATTTTAGATGTAACTGATCCTTTAAGTAATTTCTCTGGGTTTCCTGTGTGTCAGTTTTAAAGTGTCTGCTTGGGTTGGATCATTGCAGCCAGCCGTTCATTTAGAATTCAAGGCTTAATGCACAGTGTTCCCGATACACTTTCAGTCACATCTGTTGAAAGACAACACACTTATTCCATTGAAGGCCCAACCAGAACATTGACTGCAGTTTAGTTTGGGGCAGCTAAATTATGAAAATTAAGTGCTGTTGGGGGGTATTTTAATTGATTGTTCTGTGGGAGTTTGTTTTAAAATATTGATCTCACTACATCTTAAACGATTTCTAAGAGCACACTGTGTAAACTTAATAGCTTGTAACCATCCTATTACTTTGACATTTTTAATGAATGGTTAATAATAATAATAATAATAATAATAATAATAATAATAATGTTTGAAATACTGCAATTGATACATTAACATATGTAGTTATTATATTATATTATATTATATTATATTATATTATATTATATTATATTATAATTTATTTTGAATGTACCTATATACTTTAATATAGGCTTAACTATACACATATTATAATTTAATTGCGTTAATGTTTTTTTGTTTTAGATGATTTTCACAGGATTCACATGGTGAATGAAGTATTAAATATATTGAGTAGTTTGTAAATATTATATTACAGAAAATACACTTCTCTATAAAACGTGGCATCTTTTTAAATGTATTAAATATGCACTGAGCTGAAAGGAGTCAGTTTATTAAACACACTCGGCAGTCAGAGTACAGCCTTATCTAAACAGAATTACTAATTATTGTAATAAGTAAACAAATGTAATATTTAATCCTCATGCAGACTCCATAGAATTCTTTTACATGTGAAATGACTGCATGCGGGCCATGGCCCTCTTTTTGAGGCCCTGAACAGACTGCAGCGATATACAATAGCCTCGCTCAGGAATGGAGGTGTAGGCTAATTTGTCCATCTCTGCAGTAACCCTCCACTGCTGTAAGAGAAGAAAGACCACATTCAAACCTCAACTGGATTAGACGGGCCAAAAAGAGCAGGATGTTGAAAGAATGGGAAGCTTTTGTTACTCCCCCTTTTAGATTATATACGATTTTGATTAAAGAACAGTGGTTTTAATGCATATTGGTCGATTCAAATCCAATCTGAACTTTTTAGACATTAACGTACAAACCGACAACAGTAACTCGAGCTTAAGTAGTACATCTTTGGCACATTAAGGGTACTTCAAGAAAGGAAACCAAAGACAGAAAATATAGGTTCAGGTTTCAGCCTTCAGCCAGTGTGAAAATATCCTCAATTTGATCAAAAATTTATAATGCAACTTTCCAGGTCTTAAATTTCCTTCAACTGCACTTGAAATGGGCACTTGTTTCCCCATTATGGCTTTTTTAATCTACTTATGTCCGAGTTGTCTTGCTTAAAGATTGCTCCACCATATTGGGTGTTCAGTATCTGAGGTATGTGTTCTTCAGCCGGGCCTGATGAAATAACACAACAGTTTACATATTTCTAAAACCTGAGCTGAGGGCCGATTGAAAAATCGATATGGGCAATCAAATTTTCCTGAAAATATATACACACACAAGTCTGCTTCGAGGTGACTAAAATGAGGCAAATTTGGTTTCAGCAGACAGGAAGAGAGTCGGCTCTAAGAAGGCCAGATCGGGCAGTAAATGGCTACTCATCGCGACCAGGAACGAAACCCATCCATCCCCAGAGACACTTAGAGAAGGGTGAGAGAGGCAAGCGATGGAGAAGGAAGAATATGCGTTGCTGCCTCTTCCTCGCAGCTGGCATTAATTATTCAGCCAAGGGGAGGGATCGCCTTACATTAGCCATCTTGTTTCTTGTGCCTTTAATGACAGTTGTTGTAAACATACATAGACAAACACCATGCCTGAGTCTGCGTAGCCCCTCTCCCCCTCCTCAGCGACAGAAATATTTTAATTCCTTCAACCGAAAGATTTGCCTCAGCCCTCGAGGGGCTGCTGATTTGCCTCAGTAATGTGACATTTGCATCTCATCCACCTCCTAAACCTCCACTTTTCTCACTGTCCCTTTGAGGTTCCTGTATTTACTTTTAGAGGTTGCCTTGGATAGAAAGTTTTTTTGTGGGCCACCATTTTTCTGATGTGTACAAGTCATGTTGGTGAGTGACAGCTTAGTGTTTGCATGTGGCTGCTTGAATTTGCAAGCTCAAGGTGAGACATTTGGCTTTGGAGGAACACTAAAGCTCTGGTATTCAAAACATTTACCCCTTCATGTTTAAGTGCTAAATGATAAATGTATACATTAAAGCCTAAGTAAGCATCTTTTTCAGTGTGAAAAATAAATCAGTCTTATGAGATGAGCTCCCATGACAATAGGAAGAACCCCAGCTTGACCTGCACTGGTGTGAACACTTAGGGAGAAACAAGCTATTGAAACAAAAAATCATTCAGTTCCTTGGCATAGCCTGGCCTTAAGACTTTTTCCAAGAGATTGTGTAGAGACAGACTATGTTTTGCTTGCTGTGTACACCTTCTGTTTCCCCTCACCTTTAATTCTTAATGCTTATTTCAAGATCAAGAGCTGATACAGGATATTTGAGACGTCTGAGATATGCATCTTGTCTACTCCACACTTATGCAGTGCTGAACAGTGAACCAAATATTCACCCACATTGACTAACCTTAGGAATATGGAACCTTAGGAAGTTTATTAAATAATTGCGCTATTATGAATCATAAAATAATTATATATGTTTTATTATTAATATAATAATACCACTCTACTAGTTGAACTGCTGGTACAGTTCCATCATTGCTACGGGAAGGAAGGAATATGAAATATTGTGTACTGGATTCTCTTAAAGGAACAGTTGAGATAATAAATAAATAATGAGAAAAATTAATGTAGAAGAAAAAATGGACACAAAATAATTAAACTACACACAAATTCACTCATAGAATAAAGGACTATTTATCATTGGTTATTATTATTATTATTATTATTATTATTATTATTCATATATTATTTGTTATTTAGTTATGTTATTTAGTTGTTAATTTATTATTATTATTATATTTTATTTTATATAATAATAATAATAATAATAATAATAATAATAATAGTAATAATAATATAGAAATTAGAAATATGTAGTAACATATACTGCAAATATAGTGCCTAGGAACTCATATCCTTGGAGTATAAATATGGGTTTACTCTCTGTAAAATCTCTGTCATCTATGGCCATGGGAAAAAGTAAAACAATGTCTGACATGACACGTCTGTCCCTCCACACTTTTAAGAGCATGGTGAAGGTGGGAAAATACAGCCTACAAACCACAGATTTAGAACGGTACAGTTCATTATTCTTCTGGTTGTGAACTGCTAAGTGCCACTTTCATACAAATATGCTTTTATGAATCACTGTATGAAAGAAGCCCTTCCTCATAGCAGTTCATAAAATGCAGCATCATTACCAATGACAGTTGGCTTTAGGCTGTTGTGGTCAGATGAAACCTAAGTCTTCTTGGCCATGAACACCATCAGCATGGTGACAAAAAGGGCTGGTGAAAAGTACCTGATATTCACTGTAAAATATGGGGGTGGTATGATAGTCCTAGAATATTTCACTCCAAAGGCTGATTACCTCTGCTAGGAGATTCAAACCTGGCCATAGGTAAAACTTTCAACAAGATGATCCAGATACACAAAATCTGTGTTTTGCAATGACCAGCTCAATCTCTGTACATGAGCCCAACTGGACCAAGACCCATCTACCAGTCAGTCTACATCTATTTACAACCATGGTGAGCAGAAAAGCATCTCAGAATGCACAACACATTTGTTGTGGTAGATAGGGTACAACAGCAGAAGACCACATTGGATATTGAAGACTGGAAAAAGACCAGGTGATGTGTATTTTCTCATTTTCAGCTGTCCAGTTTGGGAGAGCCTATGCCTATAATAACCTTAGAGGAAAGGAACCCAATGTGAGCTTCTGTTGTTGTAGCGCGTCCACCAGAAGGCTTGATGTTTTGTGCATTCTGAGGTGCTTTTCTGCTCACCATGGTTGCAAAGGGTGAGTATTTGAGTTGTTATATCCTTTCTGGCTTCTCAAACCAATATGGCAGTACCATCACCTTAAAAAGCCTTATATAAGAAAATAATTTTAGATATTAAAATATGGTGTTTTAAATCACTACCAGGCATGCCACTGTAATCATTTATTTAGACAATTGAACAGTTTTCTTTTTCTTTAAAGGGATACTACATACACTAGTGGAAAATTGCTGGAACATATAAACTTGCATATCTGAAACCAATTTTAGTAATGTTCTCCTGCAAAAAGACTGCATGGCTCTCAACATGATCTCTTTCTAAGTGCCAAGGACTTCAGCCACCACTCTGCAAATGAGAGCACTATGGCTACTTTGTCCTGATCTGTCCATTCACACTCGAGCAGACCAGAAGAATGTCAGGTCTTGAAGGTGAGATTGTGTGGATAGCTACAGTCGATCACTTCAGGAAGTCCCCACGTGCTAAAGTGAGCCTCTAAGGCACCGTGAAGCAGCTTAAGCAAATTGTTAGATTGATATATGATGAAAACCGGTGGAGCTGGCAATCCCTCTTTAATCCTATAATTCAATGCTGTGCCGTGGATTGGTTATCGGCCAGTTCTCCAATGTCAATCGCCGAGGCGTATCTGTGTGACCTGACATGGTGACCGCGATTGCTGGCAGCCTATTCAACTTGACTTACTGGTTCACATCTAGAGTTTCCCTTTCTCACTCTTCCCATCTCCTTTCTCACTCTTGCTTTCCCTCTCCTTCCTCTGTTCCCTTTCCTTCCTCTGATCAGACACTTAGGTTACATGCTACACATTTTAGATCAGTTTGTTGTGTGGCACTTTTCAGCAGCTTCTGAGGTAAAAGAGAAAAAGGAGCCTGAAATTATCTGACATTATTCAAAGGCCTTGTCAACTTGTGGATAGGCTAATTTCTATCTTTTGCTATTCTCTGACCTGAGAGCAAGAGCTAAGTGGCAGCCGTATGTCCATTAGCCACCAGAGTGTTGCTCACTCTCACCCAAGGCATGTTTTTAAATTTTAAAAAAAATAATTAGTCCTCCCAGATAAATACCAGTCTGCAGTGATGCGCCAATCACTATGGGGACATTTGGCAGCATATGCTAACTCCTAAACAACACCGAAGTGTTTCAGGATGAGGGGTCTCAGTTCAAGAGCGTTATACTGTGTAATAGAGCAGGATTGTTCATTAAAGGCTTCCTGCTCAGCTTGTTGGGTGTGCCTCAGGTCCCCTGGCTCCTTATGTTGCCACTTGTGCTGCCCACTTGCAAAACAAATATTAATTTTACTCCAGTACAAACAATAACAGAAGCAAATGTAAGTCAAACATACTCTGGAGCTTGCTGATGAGGATGGATTGGCTGATTGAGTCCAAAAGGCGGGGTCTGCAGAGGTTGGCTTGTATGCAAGTGGGAGGATTCTCTGTGTGTCTCTTTCTCTCTTGTGACAGACTCCAAGCCTAATTCTGCTGTGCCTTGTCTCCACCATTAGATGGAGCACTTGCTGTCAGTGGTCTTGACTGCTCCCAGTCTATGTTTCCAGGCTCTCCTGTCTTCACCATTCACACAGATAAAGCTGATTAGATAATTAGTATCACCACTGATTATGGCCACAGTCGTCAGGCTGGCCCATATGGCAATCTACAGAAGGAGCATCATTAGATTTTTGGGAAATCCAGCACAGTAGACTGTGGTTGCATGAGAGATTTTGATTTCATTTTCAGCCTCTATGTGGCATGTGCATTTGCATGCAATCTGTTAACTGTTGTGTGATTTAACATAGTGAGATTGCAAACAAGGAAAAATGCTCTATGTTGTATGTGTGCGTATATGTGAGATACTTTCCCTGACATGTGGTGCAAGGGTAGTGGATGTGCTTTAGAGAACAATAGAGTGAACTGTATTTGAAGAGTGTATCTTTGGCCTTTCCTCATATAAAAACTGACAGCTTGGTTGCTTTTTTCCCCCCTTCTCATGTGTTATCTCCCTCAGTACCACACTTGTAAGTGTTAGCGTCACATAACAAGACCAAGATTTCATCTTGGAAGTGCATTTGAGTTTGTTCAGGCAGAGGATTTGTTACTAATGCCCCCCTCCAATCGCACAGGATTGTTAGCTCACTGATGGATTTCTGAGGTGTTGATTCAAAGAGTCGGGACTCTGCACTGAAGCTTGACAAAATATTTTGGTAGGGAAGAAGTCATTACCAGGACAAGTGATGGGCAGGCAACAGCACTTCCATCGATCAGTAAGGGGGATGAAGTGATCTGTCCCTGCTTGCAAGCGACTGCTGGGCACCACTCTTCTGGATTTTTTCTCCTTTTCCCTTTTTTTCTTCTCCTCTCTTTATCCCTCTCTCTTGGCTCTCTCGAACCAAGAGGTGGTCTGTGAAACAAAAAACATCACTTCCACCATGTTTCCCCCTTCAAAACAGCCCCCCTCCACGTTCCCTCCTTGTCAGGGCAAGGGGACGATCTTCTCGGGCTTTGTGCAATTAAACACTCCATCTGTCTGAGAAGCCTTCGTCCTCTCAGTGCTTTCACAGCCTTTTCTAATTGCAATTCTTATTAGAAATCAAGCGCTACACTGAAGACACAATGCATGCAATTTTAAAGTCCCCTCTCTGCTAAAAAAAAACATGCTAATTGATGATTAATCCATAAGTTGCCAATCTGCATAATTCTAGTCATCCCTTTGGGATGCCATTTCTTGCCTGATTATGATGAAGCGTGGTGGCCTCTTTTTAGTATTACTAAATTAACACAAAAGGACCCCCATGTTCTAATACATACACACCTTACACCCACACTTTATGTATACAGTGTATATGGCAATGTTTCCCCAGAGCACAAAGAGCATGCTTCTTTTGATGTCTTTTCGAGGCAAAGTGTGAATTAAGGAAGGCTGGGAGCCAGATGGGACTGGAGGATCAGGTTACCTGTTATAGCTGCGCATCTGCCCTAGCAGTCAATCTCACTGACGTCTGTGACAGGTCGATGGAGCTCTGCTCAGGAAGAGCTAATGCAAGAGGAGGCAAGAGCAAATTGGTATAAGTTGGCCCACGAACCTGCAACACCCTTCCCTTTCCCAGCATCCCCCCTTGTCTTTAGCCCAATTTTTGCAGTCTCACACTGGATGGGGGCAAGAATTTGGTCAAGCTAACTCCATGCAGGGGTTACAGACGGCCAAAGGCGGAGCTCAGTTACACAGAGGCCAGCACCATGGCACCCAGTCGATACAAACTGGATTTCAAGAAGTCCCTTACATAAGTTTTGTGAAATGTCACACACTTCTTTGGCCTGCCTTTCGTCTATAAACATGGCTTGGTGTATTATAACAGATTCCTTTCAAGAATTACCCATGGGAGGATGAGATCTTATCCTCTCTGTGACCAATTGACCAAGAACACCGGGATAGCCTTATGGACGTTTTTTTTTTTTTTTGCTGCTGTGTCTGAAGCACTCGAGAACAATGAGATTTTAAAAAAAATACACACTTGTAGACACAATAACTTTCTGATAAGACACAAGCAGCGTTATTTTCCATTCAGTCCGTCACAGTTCTTCAAATGTTATTTTTTTCTGAACAACTAGGTGCCAGGAAATGGAGTAGAATTGTCCTGAAAGCATTTCATCTTGTCACCCTGATAAAGGCAAGAGACAACCTCTTGCACTCTATACCTTGAAGAAGCAAAGGGTGCTCCTAACCTGATACTGGGTCTTACGTGGCTATTTTGATATTCCACTTCTTATAAGTGATTTTTGAAAGTGGATTGTGCCCTCAGACAGTCAGAAACATTCCTGTCAGCTACTTTAACAGCAAATAGATAGCCTGATGAATTATGCATGAGAAGGCAATTTTCTCTCAGTCAGTGAGTCATCAATCACAAGCTTGCTGAGAACCCCGGAATTGGCCGGCCCAGCCATGTTCGCAGCTACTATTATTGGGGGAAATGGCTGCCATTCGCAAAGCCCTTCACCTCAGATAGCAGCAGTGAGACAAAATTCCAGTCCTGCTCATGTTCTCCATAGCTCTCATGTGTCATCTCTGGACCACTGTATGCTGACCAGCATACTGTTGTTTTACTGCATTTTGGACAGGTTTCAAAGGCCCATACTTCAACTGAGGGACTGTTCCTTTTTTTTCAAACAAAGGTGTATTTTTGTGAGGAAAATCAGTGCAAATATTTTCACATTTGGTCTCTTTTTTGTTGCTAACAGGGACGCGTGGCTGAAAAGACCCTCTTCAGAGCAGCAATTTGATCCATGATTGCATGCATTTACCCATGTAATTGAAATAATGAGAGATGATTGCTTTGAGCTATTAGTCATAAGTTCCTGATCTTTTTGTTTAATCCTGGCATCAGCTGTCAGTGTGCTGGTAGGAGCTTTGGGGAAGATACACTGAAGATATCATTTGCATCACCTCAGACTGTAATTTTATTCTCTCTCTCCCTCACTTTTTCTCTCTCATTCTTTCTCCCCAGGCTAATGCATACTCCGGAGTCTATACGACTCTCTCAGGAACACAGGAGCTTTCATGTTGTTTTGATATGAGCAAGGAAAGACAGAGCCCAAATACTCAAACTGGTCATGGTGGCTAGGATGCTGTCACCCGTATGTAAAATAAAAGACTAAAGGCAGCAGGCAAGAAAGAAGAACATCTTCATAAAATGCTCTTACGGAGGCCACCCGAGCCTGACTGGGGCACTTTACCAGAGCCCTTGACACAAGCCATTATACATCACCCCTCTGATAACACACCCTCAGTATGTTTTACAAATGAGCTATTAATTCCCCATTGTATTAGAACCAGCTGTCTGTAGCTATCAAAATAACAATGGAAATAAAACCGGGAGGGGAAGTTTAAAAAAAAAAAAAAACTACAATTAATTACAATCATTATCTACATGACGAATCAAAAGGTGTCAAGCTGTTTTCTAAATATTACTGTGCAGCCAGTGTTTGATTATGATTTTGACACAAGAAAATACAGCAGGTATCATAAACATCTGGTAATTACACTGAGACAAAACATTTGCAGTGTTTATATCAGGTATGCAAAACCATCACGTGTAATTGACTTGTTTTAGACTGTGCTTTGTTTGATTAAAAATATGCAAGCTTTAATGTGTATATATCAGAGAAACAAATAATCTTGTTTATTGTTAGTGTTATGATTTTCTCAGCAGAATAAAAGAGTACATTTTGTACAGCTTGTTAAGTACTACAGTGGAATGGCAGTTTTTCTCAGCATAATAAATGTGTAAAGCAGTTTGTCATGGGAGTGCTGTTCTGCGTGTTGTTAATCTATTATTGCTGTGTGTGAATTTGACTGACGTAATTGGCAATATTTCTGGGGTTTATTCATTACTTGGTTGAAGTAATTATAAGTTAACTTATTCTAACCCGGTTCTTCACTAACCTCAAGGAGTTGCCATCAACATAATTTTCTAGAATTAGATCCACTTCAGATGTGTGACCAACTCGCACATGTCACTGTTACTGTGGAATAGATTATATATGATATTATATACTTTGTATATATAGGACGTTGTATAT
>JAOVVG010000002.1:5621133-5635774 GCA_028566375.1 Leptodoras nelsoni
GTAAATAGTCATGAAAATAAAGAAAACGCATTGAATGAGAAGGTGTGTCCAAACTTTTGGCCTGTACTGTATGTATATAATGCTAGTGTGACTTTAAACATCACATCATGTTTATAAAAAAACATCCTAATTTCCAGTGTGTTCCCAAGATTTCCTCAACGCACTACACACACATACAAAAATATCACAGAAACACACACACCTTCACACACACACCACATTATGAACAACATAAATATGATGCATATATGCTTAGGAGAAGTTCTAGAGTTTGTCGACTTATCAGCTAAATGTATAAATAAATGTCACAATCTGAGAGAGACAAATAAAAGAGAAACTAATCCCATATGAATATTAATGTAAATATGGAACAGACCAATAAGATAACATATTTATCATATGTATCATATTTATTATTCATGTTAACATATTTATCTATTTATTAATTTATTTATTTATTCAACTGGCAGTGGTTAATATTATTTACAATTCAGGACAATAGCTATTTTGAATTAAAATTGAATTGCATGTGATGCTAGTTATATATGAGCCCATTTTGTGAACTCATCTGTGTAAACTGTGTTACGGTGTGTTAGATTAATGCAGTACAATGTAGACACCCCCCCACGGAAGTGTTTATCTTCAAAAGTCTAAAGTAAACATAAATGCCAGTTGATAGTGATAGTCCTCAACTCTGTATAAACAGCACAACTACCATAACTACATCTGACTTGTTCAGAAAACATGGACGTGTCCCACTCTTTGCACCCTGCTTCCCTGTTTAAGCTCTGTTGTACTTGAAACTTTCACCAGTTTCTCGTCTTGATGTTTCATGAAATCGTGTCATCATAATTGCAAATATTTTCCCACCAAATACTTTTCTCCCCTGGTTTTAAAATGGGTCCATGACTTCGCTCCCCATCTGAACCTTTCTCCCTCGGTCATTAGCTTATCACTGGTAACAGTGTTTTGCAGTGTTTGGTATCATCCTTCTCTTTTTGCTTGAAGAATTCCCCACTAGAGATTTTGGGAGGGGGTGGCTGGCAGCTAGCTAGCCAAGAAAGCCATAAGCCCTGTTCCAGCCCCCTCCACCCCCCCAGCCTGTTCTTCTCTGTCAACAGCCACTCGTTCAAATAATTAAAGAGTAATATCTCACTTTACCTCCCGTTTCTCTTCCAAGCCTTCTTCCCATGGCCTGGTGCCTTGGGGCCTAGTGTATTGGTTCCAGGCATGGATTTCTGGCATGCCCCAGGTGTGCCCTCCCTGACTGTCCTTGAGCACTGTTTATGCTAAAAGTAGAAGACGTTTAGCAACACTCCTTGGGGCCCCTGCTTTGTGACGTTCAAGCATGGAACGGGTCCTAGGACAAAATCTAAGCCTAGTTCTAAACTTGTAGTAATTAGTGAGTTCTTCTTTAATCCTCTGTTTGCAAAAGAATGATGGCAGGTTTTTATTTCTGCGATAAACAGCCATTCATAAATTACAATTATTTCTAGTTTAAAGTGGTCTTCAGACGACAGACAAAGGTTTGTGTTACGTGACTAATACAAAACCTGGTTCAATGGCCACTGATTTGTTAGCACTGGTTTCATGCACCAGTCAGATACAGCTGTTGATCACACTGAAGCAAGGTTTTCAAAACATCACCACAGTGCTTATCTTTCATTTGAAGTCCAGAATGTCTATTGGAAAGAGAGTGAGTGAGAGTGAAAAGACATGAGAGCGAGTTGTCCAGCTGGGCTCTGTCTTCTTGTTAGACTGTTGTCTCTATTCCTTTCACCTACTTGATTGTAGGGTGCAGAAGTCTGCCATTCCTCACTCCTTTACATCGAACATCTGGATCCCAGTCCATAACCATGTAGACTAGAAATCTACTAGACCTATGAAACCTTTTTTAAACATGATGAGAAATATATTTGATTTGCAATTCACCTCAGATATGTCAGAATGTCAGAGTAAGGAATTCAGAACATTTGTGTCATAAAAATATGTTTGAAAAGGACAGATGGGGAATTATGGTCAGTTTTTGGTCAAATCTATGCTGAGCAATCTGTGTTTATAGAAAAGTGTTATATGCACTAACATTGAGTAATGTCATTGAATTATCTTCAGCTCAGTGCTGAACGACATAAAGAGAAATATTATAATAAATCTATCAGAAAATATGTTAACTCAACCCCCAACGACACATATATAAAGGCTTTATATACGTTCACATGGGTCCTCTTAGTAAAACTCCTGTGTGGAAAATGCATACCACTTAACAAGCTTCTCAATTGTTGGGCAAGTATTGTTGTCTTAATAATTACGAGCTAATTTGAGTGCCAGCCTACAGTGCACTATTTCATATTGCTGACTTCTAAAACATTGTAAAATGACATCTTTCAACAATAGAGAGAAATTCTCATCTCACTCATGCAATTCATGGCAGTTTTAAAGGCTGAAATGATGCTAATGTATGCCCTCTCTCACTCTCTCTCTCTCTCTCTCTCTCTCTCGCTCTGTGTGAAGGCTATAAAATGGAGTGTAACAAAGTGAAATGTCTTTAATGGCGCTCTCAAATAACAAAACACGTTCTTTATACAATAGATTCTACAAGTACATCTGAATTAAGAGTAATACCTGAAATTACTCTTTCCCAGAAAAACTCCTGTCTGCAATAGGAGATTGGCATGAAAGGTTTACTATGGCACTTGAAAAAACTCATGTTTTTGCAAATCGCACCCATCTCCCAGAGTTTCTGAATTATGTGCAGCACGAACATTGCAAACGGCTTCAGTCTGTTCCAGAATGTTCAAGACCAAAATGCATGACCGCATTTTCTTTGTGTGTTTTGCACAAAGGTAGGTTGCCTAAATCTTTTCTGTATTACATTTAGGAAAACATTTTCTAGTCTCAGATCTCCGTCCTTACATGGTTTCACAAATCAAACATTGATTGAATTTTTCAATGAAATTGCCAGCTCACAAGTCTTGTGTGACAGCGATCTTTAGTTCATTTGGGAAAAAAAATTCAGATAAATTCTTTATTTCTGTTAGCGAGAAATTTCTGCTAAAAGCACTTTCAACACTTTTGGGGTTATGATGGAGTGATAAAGAAAGAAGGCCATAATAGCTACATAGCTCATTCCAGTGAACGTTATAACTACTCCCAAAATATTCGCCTTTGCTTATGAAATTTAAAAAAGGAATTGAATTTGTTTTGATTTTTTCCCCTCACAGAACTATTATACATTCATCTTTCTAGCTTTGTCAGGAACTTAGTAATTAATTAATTAATTACTGTAAGGTGACACATTTTTGTGACTGTGCTTGCACACAGAGAAATTGAACCTCCGCATTTAACCGATCTGTGCAGTAAGATACACTAGTGAAGACACACTAGGGGGCAGTGAACACACATGCCCAGAGCAGTGGGGAGCCCTAGCCACAGTGCCCAGAGAGCCATGGGGGGTTAGGTGCCTTGCTCAAGGGCACTTCAGCCAAGTTCTGTCAGCCATGGGAATCGAACCCGGGAGCTTCCGAGCACAGGGCAGATACCCTAACAACAAGACCACGACTGCCACCCTAACTAATGACATAATAATACAGCTAATTAATGCTATGTCTAAACCTAACCCTAATCCTTACCTTAACCTCAACATCCAAAGGTAGGTTTTTATTTTTTGGAATAAAAAAAAGTCAATGAATATTTGTCCTGATATTTCACAAAAACAAGGTACAAGGTGGTTTTGGGAGGCAGCAGGGAACCCAAGTACCTGGAGGAAACCCACACGGACACAGGAAGAAAATGCTAAACTGTGTACGTAGCACTCAGGATCAAAGCTCTGACCCTGGGGCGGGAAAGCACAAACACTACCTTCTGCACATTAGAATCAGCTAGAAAACAGAAAAGATTGTACAATTGTGCATGAAAAAATACATTGTAATGAACAGAGATCTATAGCCCAAACCATCATCATGTTCATCAAACTGTGGTATGTGGCTTTCATTTAGCACATTTACTCATTTATTTCGAGATGTTTACTTACCTGAATTTTGGAAACCAGTTTCCTCTTCAGCTATGAGCAGCTTCAATGTTTCTACTTACATCATGCATCGGCTAATACTTTATTGACTAACATACAGTATAATGTATATGCAAGCTGTCCAGAACCAGACATGTTATTTAAAACTTACTTGATACCCCAGACAATACATTAAACACAGAAAGAAAACATTGAGACGCTGGGATTATCATTTTGGGGTTAATTATTTATTTTGTGGTGCAGGTTCAGTTGAAGCCAGAGGCATATGAGTATCATATAGCATGTGGCGGTGCTTGAACCTAATAAAACATAAATTAGCACCCTTACCCCTGCCTTTGTGGCTTTTCCTCAGCTATGCTTGGCATGGGAGAAGATGGTAAGATAGGCTTAGCAGCTGTTACTGTGGAGTTACTGTGTGTTAAGTGGAATCATTTGATAAAAAGCAGGATGGCACGGTGGTGCAATGGGTAGCGCTGCCACCTCACAGCAAGAAAGTCCCGGCTTCGATTCCTGGGTAGGTTGGCTCGGGTCCTCCCTGCTAGGAGCCTGCATGCTCTCCCTGTGTGTCTGCGTGGGTTTCCTCCAGGTGCTCCGGTTTCCTCCCACAGCCCAAAAACATTACATTACATTATTTAAATGTATGCCAGGTGAGTTGGAGATACTAAATCCTCAGCAAAGAAAGAGTGAAACACTCCTAACCCTTACTGTCATGAATGTAAACACTGTCTAAAGCAGGATGTTAAACCTAAATAAATACATTTTAAAAATAAATACATGATTAAAGCAAGGCAACATTTTATAACCTCAGTGTCTAATAAGTGTCTTCAACTTAGTAAAAAGGTTAAGGATAACTTAGATTATTAAAAACCTACAGGAACATACAGCGCTTGACAAATTGTGCTTATAGTTTTAATCTCGTCTTCACAATAAAATGCTTTAAAAATAAAGATCACATACATTTAAGATTTCTACCTAAAGGAAATGCAGATTTTTTGCATTGTAAATCTGTGAGACAATGCAGCTGTATATCAGTGGGCTGGTGTTCAAGTGATGACCTTCTCGGAAATAAAGCAAGTTCAAAACCTGTTTAGATCTGCAGGCCAAATGACTCCACAATCCTGGAACTGCATGCCCATTTTTCTCCATTATTTTAAATAGAAACATACCAGACCAGTTCAAGCACTCAGTCAATCATGAATATTTTGGGTATTAAATGCAGTGTTTTCAATATTTCTCTGTAATCTGAGGCAATGACTTGTTTGGCTCGAGTCGAATGTTGGACAACTAAAACTCTTCCACTAGAGGTACAGAAAATGAAACCTTCTAGTGACTTCCATCACTACATTTCCCTCTTTCTTTCCATTTTCTAACAAATGATATGTTCTTCAGCTGTCATAAACATATATTAGTACCTCCACCTCAGTCAAGGAGTCATGTTGCAACTTTTGTTTCTACAGTATCAGCAACACCTCTACAATGTCAGGGGTATATTAATCTGTCAAGAGTCATGTTGAAGGTCACTTAATTGCTCACTAATATGTCTCTTAGAGCACAGCGACAGATGCAAACTATTCTTACTAATGTTATTTTATTTCTATTAGTGGTCTTGTGGGCAGTCCTCCTCGTAATTAGGCCTGTAATTGCTGTGCTATGTGAAGATTATATATTACTTATTTTAGATTATGTATGCATGCTTGCAGCTTGAGTCATAACTTATAAATCTATTTTTTTTTCGTTCTCACATGTTCAAATGACCCCACAATAACCCTAAACATGCGTGATTAATTCTTTGTCTCTTCTAAAAACATGCGCACACGTTCATGGCGTGTATATATCTCAGCACATCTGTGTTGAATAAAGGCTTCTACACTGGCACGCAGGTCGCCACGGGGAGGGAGTCTCTTCACTCAAATCCAAGTCTAATTTTCAGCACGACACCCCAGGATATCGCTTTACTGGGCTGGAGTGGCTCAGGGTGGCCCGCAGGTTGATATATGAGTGCATTCCGGGCCAGAGCAGGTGAGAGCGGTGGATTAAGATGACGAGCCGCGCGAGGCCGCCGCTGCCTCCCTGTGCGCATGCTCCAAGGCGCTCACAGCACTGCAAACCTACTGGAGGCTGGGGAATGTAAAAAAAAACGTGTTCAAGTAAACTTGTGTTCAAATAAAGGGTTTACTACCATTCTAAATAGATATGAATAGTTAGCCAGTTCTTCGTAAATAGCACATTAGATCTTATTTTGTACACAGATTTTAACATTTCTGTTCTATATAAACTGGTGTGCAGTTTGCTACTGTTTTGGCACAGCTACTATTTCGAACGAAAATATACACTTTCAGCATAGGACAAACTACAGAAGATTTCTCAGACTAGTTTAGGAAACATAGTGGGCTAGTTCGTAGTGAATAATTTAATTTGTGACAGAGTGCACTGGCAGAACAAGGGTACCGTACTACACTCGTCCTTATTGCTTGGGTGGTGCCATCAAGGGCGCATCTTTATGGGCGCATCTTTTATCTTTTACTTGGAAATGTAAATACAGTAAATTTATTAATATGTTTAAGGTATATATTTGGATCTCAAATCTATTTGGGTCACCACTGTACCTGTAAAACTTTATACTGAACGCTGATTAAAGCTAGACCTCACGCAGCTTCCCAGGTAGAAGAGATGCATGCTTGATGGCACCACCACAGGCAGGAGGAAAAGTCAGATCTTCATTTCTGAGTGTAAGGCTAGACATCTCTGTGGCCTGTCCGTAAGAGTGTTGGGCATTTTGCTGATGTTAGTGCTCTGCTGTGGATTTGGTCTGAGGATTCGGCTAACATAGACTAAACAAAACTGTGTTGCCACCCTTCCAATTTTATGCACAACTGTAACCCCAAACAAATGTCTCGGAGCAAATTCGCACTCGCAGCTGGCCCTGTCTTATCTTGTTCCTGTCTGCTTTTCTGTGCGCCTCATCACGGGTTGGTGTTGGTGTTAGACGAGTGGTGTCTTTTTTCTTAGACACACACAAAATGATGGCTCTTGTTTTGTGGAAACCGCTCTCCCCTCGTTTGGTTCCCCGAGTCACCAATCACGACGGAAGCGCGCGACGCTGTAATGTGAGGGGGCTGCCGGTTAAAGAGCGGGTTGCTATGGCAGCCGCAGTAAGAGGAGAGCCACCGATTGGCAAGCATAAAAGCGCGCTCCGCGACGCCAATTGGCGCGTTAGAGCGCGCGCGCGGTCCCGTCGCGTTCAGCTCGTGAAGGCCGCGTGACGTGAACCGAGCCGCCCCATGCTGCTTAATAATATCCGCCCCGATTGCAGGGGGGTGTTTCCATTTTCCGTTGCTCAAAGTTTCTCCAAACAAGCTCGCGCGATTAATAAACAAAAGGCCCACCTCCCCGTAGAACAAAATGTGTCAAAATAGGCGAGTTTACAAGATAACAGAACTCTGTTCAGGTCATTGCACTGACCCAGGTTTTAAACTACAGGCTACAATTCTATTTATTATTATTATTATTATTATTATTATTATTATTATTATTATTATTATTATTATTTTAAACAGCAGTGGAAAAAATCCTAAACACTGTAGATCTCGCAGATCGTGGGCCTGTGATGGTTCCTTTAACTGTAGGCCTTCAGTGAATGTTTTTGAATGAGAAAATTATACAAAGGTACAGAAGCCTCAGTAGACTATAAAGTTGCACTGAAATTTGCCACACATCTCCTTTCATGCGATGTTGACGATGAAAGCGGGCAGAAAAGTCTCCAGAAACCCAACAATCATTGTCGAATCTTTACACCTTATAAACAAAGACGGGAGGACTTTTCCTTTGTGTGCAGACAAGTGCGCCTTATTTGCCGCACACCTCGTCTCTGTCTGAACACTCCCAGATGAAACTGTGAATTTGCTGTCATCGGTCTAATCACGGTGGCATTGATTTTTTCCCTTTCAGGCGCCGAAGCCATGTCTGCCCTAATAGCAGCACAGGAGCAATTGACAGTGGTCTGACCACGACAGTCTGGCGATGCGGTTTATGACAGAGAGGGAGGGAAGGAAGGAAGAAAACAAAAAAAGTGAAACGTGACTCATAATTGCTATAAACAACTTTGGCCCATCTCTGGGTCAATACGCAGACTGCGTGGGTGCGTAATTAAGTCGAGTACAAATAAGTAAACAGGTGCATAAATGGATTGGCTTTAAGGTGAGTATAGTGATCGATCGGCCCATAACGTATACACGGGCTGCTGGTGCTCAGAGGTGCTTGGCGCGTTCTGCATTGATCTCGCAGGGGTCTCGCGTGACTAGGCGAGCTCTCGGGGCGCAGCGGGGCCGCTGTTTGTTTAGTCAACTCCCCTGAATGCAAGTAGATAATTGGGCTGTGAAATTGGCGGCGATGGCCTGCGTGTTCCGCCCAGCTGGGGAAGGCGAGACGGCAGCCGCATCCTTTTGTTTGCGCAGATTTTCCATTGCTGCTCAAGCACTGAAGAGAGAAAAATGTGTGTGTGCGTGTGTGTGTGTGTGTGTGTGTGTGTGTGTCTGTCTGTCGGTCGGTCTGTCGGTCTGTCTGTCTGTCTATCTATCGATCTATAGATAGATAGATTGATACGTGTACATACACATACACACACATATGTGTGTGCACTTTAAATAAATGGTTCTTTAATAGAAATAAACATTATGATCATTACATTATTTATTTCAATTGCAAATAATTACCTTTTAACACTGATCTTAAAACACCATGTACATTTTTCTTTAGTATCTTCCGTGGCATATGGTGTTTACCAAGAAAATAACTAACCTCTCATTATCTCATTGAAAGCCTGCTCATATCCCTTTGTGTTTTCACGAGACATTTGGTGTTTACTTTGTTCATTGTAGACACACATTAAAAGACACCTTGAAGCGGACATCTCTGGAGATGGGTCCAGTGGGACGTTGAGACTTTGGGTGTGTAAAATCGAGTCCTTTCATGTCACAAGGGCAATTTCAAGCAGTGGGCACACACACACACATCATATTTTGTTTCCTCAGTGCATATACACATGTGAAATCGTTTCTCATTATGGTACCTACTGTAACATTGATCCTTTGAGCCCTCTGCTATTTGTGTGTGTGTGTCTGTGTGTGTGTCTATAGCAGGTTCAGTGCAATGTTCCCTTGAGCTCACTCACTGCAACACACACAAACTGACACACACAAGATACTATTTAGGCATCAGTCTCACTTGTCAGCAAACTGGAAGTACTGTTGGGAAACATTGAGAAAAACCCAGGAGCCTTAATAGTGACTCGTAGTTTTCACTCTTCTAACAGAAATAATAAGGTACTGTTAGAAGATAATAGTTTCTCTTTCACAACAATAATCCACACTTGGAGTAGCTTATAAAATAGTATCCAAGATATATATCCAGTCGTCCAAAGCGGTGAAGAGACACAATATTTTATTAGGTTGTATTAGGCTTAAACTTCGAACTAAACACAGTTGTCTAAGTTTAAAAAATATATAGTCTTTGAAAACCATACAAAACAACAGTGTTTGCTTTTTGTTTTGTATAATGCTTTTGTTTTCTTTTTCTCCTTTTCTCGTACTGACAGCAATTTAATCAAACTGTGACTTCATGCCCCACTATTTGCAAATTGTATAGCACCTCTAAACCATAAAGGCAAAACATTTCACAAACAAGTTACATGGACCTTGATTACAACTGTAAACATTCGCAGCATGAGTGAGGAGCGCGTTCCGGGGTGGATTCAACTGCGCGCGCTGGCAACCACGCACCACCAAGACAATGCTTTCTCTCTCTCTCTCTCTCTCTCTCTCTCTCTCTCTGTGTGTGTAGTACATTTCTTTTTTTCTTTCTTCCTCCCTCCTTTCTATTGACACCAAACAGGAAGGCTGACGATATTACAACACTAACAGCCGCTGCACGGTTCATAATACGACAAGGAAAGATAAAAAAAAAAAAGATTTAAATCGTCAGTAATCATTTTACTATTTCAAAGTTAAATTTTAATAATGCAGAAACATTTGGCAATAGCGTATTAAAATCGGCGGTTTTGAGACAATTTTTTTGTATGTTATTTATGTTTATTTACATTTATTTGTAACATCTAACATTTATAGAGATATTGTACGCAAAACACCTTAGGCATACTTTAAAAACTAACAAGGGATATAAATATAATAATGAAAGAGAAGTATCAAACTAGAAGTATCATCACTAATTACAATTTTGAGCATTGAAATAAATATGGTCAAAACAAAAATAAATTAAACAAAGGAAATTGAGTCAATAAGTGTTGTTAGGTACACTGTCATGTTAGTTTTCTTGGCTGGTATTTGGTTCTAGGTGAGAACTATAGGTCTTATGTTTCTTTAATGTCTTTATTAGACACAAAGACACAGATAGATAGATAGATAGATAGATAGATAGATAGATAGATAGATAGATAGATAGATAGATAGATAAAAAATACATATACATATATATATAGCTCAACAGTTCAATGTAGTCGCACAAAGCAGTGGCTTTCTGGCAGTCCCAGCATTTAAATCAGATTTGAACATTAGTTACTGGCTTAACCATGGTGCCTTTTTGTACATTTCTGTGTACCAGTTGCAATAGTATATTTAGATTAATTGCCAGCAATTTATGCAATTAGTATATTATTTATAATTAGTGTAAACAGCTTCCTTCTTCACCATGACAGCGGGCAAACAGAAGATGTTATACTTCCAGCAATGTGTGTGTTTCTAATAAGCTTTTTAGTGCAGTGAAAACAACAGAGAGTATCCTTCTCTTTATTTCCATACCTTGCGCTGTGGCTTCCAACATGACATTACCCATTAGAAGACAAGTTTCTTGTGCCACTACTTCTTCCCATAGTAGAATTAAAATGTGTTTTGTAACGTATTGAGGTTAAAAGCCAGAGTCAGCTTAGAGTTTAAGTAAAAATGTTTAGTTATCCATTTTATGTGACTAAATAGTAATTCAACTAAATAAAAAATAACATTTAAATCAACAATTTCCAATTCTGTCAATTTACTAAGGTTGCTATCAAGTTATGCTTATATCTCAAGATATGAAATGCACACAATACCTATATTTTATGTTTTTGTATGGGAAAAATACAATGTACTTTGCCTTTTTCCAAAAGTTATATTTCAGAGAAATAAGGAAGGAGTAGTAAGGAAGTGGTCAAAATAAAACAAACACAATCATCTCTAAATAATGACCAATTTAATGGATGTTTTTGTTGCTATCTATGAAATTAAACACATTACATAATTTCTTAATGTCTCAATGTTTTTCCTCTCCTAGTCTACCTTGCTCTCACTTCTTCTCTGTGATTCTTTTTGAAGTGTATATTTTTGACAGGTATGAATGATGAAGAACAGGACAGAAAAGACAGATCAGGAAGAGGGCACTCCAGGCATCCTCTCATCCACACAACATGAAGATCCCAGATTTCTCAGGGAAGTCACTAATACTTTCATTTCTGAACACATTCACTTTTTGCTGCACTTGTCTAAGCTTTTGTTTCCTTGCAGAAATGCACATAAATATTTCAGCATGGACATAAGCTTGATTTGCGTTTCCTTATTTTGAAAGTTATCCATTAAAAAAATCTAGTTAATGTGTATTTGAATACACCAGGTTAATGTCTTGACATTTCAACAATAAAATAACATTACCGTTGGAAATATCATTGATTTAGGGCCATGATGTATGGGCAGCTGGTGGTGAATCAATGTAGATCTCTTAGTGGGGTTCCTTAACTACCTTTTAAAGACATACACCTCAATGTGAATTTTTTTTGTTTACTCAGTTTTAAAGCATCAAGCCATTTAATGTCAGACATCTTTGTTTCTCCACAACGTTAAGGGTGCCTTACAAATCGAACAAACACACCCACAGTTTCTCACCATACAGCCTTCCCATTTACCCCTAATACCTTCTCTAACCTGGGAAAACTCTCAAAGAACAGTTTCTCTTTTGCTACTGTGACCTGGATGGAGGAGGGGTTAAGGGGAGCAGGGTAACATGATGCAGCACTCAACTTAGGGTTAAGTGCTTTGCTCAGGTACACAACGGCTGTTTTTTAAACTGGGACCCTCTCATTGCCCATTCATTCCCTTTGGTGCCTCACAGGGGGAAGAGGCCCACTGGCCTCTGGTTTGTCCTTGGTAGCCCTTTTAGCAGCAAGGTAGACACCTATCCTATATAGATATGTTAACTTCTTTAGAATTTGGCTACCTGATTCTGAGTCCATATATTTTGCTGTTCCGGATTCTGTTATCTTTATTTTCTGGCATATTTTCATGTATTATTTTTCAGATCTTAAACTGTGCTTGCTCAAGCACTATTGGTGTCTGGATAATCTTGCATCCAGTCCAGGTGTCTGGACCTGTATCAGCTCCAGGCAGGCAGACATTTTAACACATTGTCTAGTGCTGAGGGACTTTGTGGGTGGAATTGAGAAGCTGGGCTTGTTTGTGGAATAGCCAGAGACTGGTTGAGGCACCTGTTTGTGTCAGCCTAGAAAGCTCCCCTTCCTCACTTGCTGATACACTGTTGGGCGTCTCCTTTGAAATGGTCCAAACCCCTATCTTCTATCTTTGGACTGACATCACTGAATGCTGCTGTCCTCTTTTTTTTTTTTTAAAGAAAGCTGTTTCACAGGTGTAATGGTGAGCTTCTGAAGTGTTTGTTCTGCAAATTTGCCCATCAGCTGCTTAATAGATACTTTTACCTTTCGTTTATGCTGGTCATTTTGAAAATGGCAAAAAAAAAAAACAGTGTGGAGGTTACCTTTTTTTACATAGAACCTAGTTATTAGAAAGTTCTTGTACTAATGAGATGTAAAGGAGAACTTAGTTTGTAAATAACAATTCAAAATTAATTTTGGAAAATTATTAAATTACTAAATAATTAAATAATTGTTTGGCCTTTCCGATATTACCGCTAATTCAAAGACAGGCCATCACTCCAGGCTAAAGGTGTAGCTACATGATAAAACGGAAGGATAAAAACTGTGGCACTGTTGCATTAATATAAAAATAAAAGATCTTTTTTGGTTCCAAGAGTATTGCAAATATTATGCCGTGAACAAATGGCTAATATTCGCTTTGACAATGCATTATTTACAAAGGAATATGTGATTAGGCTCTTGGGCAGTAGGCACATGCCTCTCCTCATGCTACTGGCGGTGTGTCAGCAGCGCCGTGTGCGGAACGCGCTGATAAAGCGGCTGTATGAACGAAAATCTCCGCAAACGGACCCTACAAGATCCGCCGCTAATCTTGATATGTTTAACAAGCAGCTCGAGGAGAGGCCCGATAAATAATAAAGGAGCCTTTAGCGGGCCCGCTTTTATGAAACGCAAACCGGCGCACCATAATGGGAGTAATTAGCTTTATCTCACGTTGAATGTTATTGGACACGGCCCCGCCGGCGAAGCAGGCAAAACTTTTTTTTTGCTTGTTTTCCGGTTTCTTTAATCGTAGCAGGGTGATTATTCCGAGAGAGAGGAGGGTGGTCTCGTATGCCGCGAGGTACTTCGGGAGATCCGCGCGCTCCAGGTACAAAAACACCGTGTTTATGTGCTACTTGCCAAACGTGTATCAAAGCTCGGATCCGTGGAAATAAAAGAAATGTCAAACAAAACAAGCATTAGACGGCATAAAATAAAGTATGGACAAGGGGAACAGGTGAGGCTTTGTTTAGGTGCCTTAGGTAGATCAATATCGCTGCTCGCGAGCCAGGAATCTTGCCCGGTTTCCCTGCAGCTCGGCGCAGATCAGCTTACGGCCTGTAGACAGACTGTCGCCTCTGCTGCACTCACACACAACCTGTCTTACCCCAAAAGTACGGAATGAGGAAAAAATCTCCAATTCTTCTACTGGCAAGGGGGGCTAAAAGCAGGTGGAAGTAGCTGACCCTTTAAAAGATTTGTCGTTTCTCACTGGGTTTCATGGTAAATAAAGTGGCGTTTCTGTTATATTAATAAGTTCGCGAGGCATGATGGACTTCTGTGCTGGTGTAGGTTTGGCTTTATATGTACACTCTGTAGGACTATGTAGTGTGGGTTGAGGGATATTCAGGCGTTAGGATGTAGGAGATTTCTCTTACATACATTTCTCGTACATATATTTCTATCAGGCAAAACTATTCACCATCTTGGGTGTTAAAAAAGCCTAGAGGCACAGAACCTATGCCTAGACCATAATTAGTCAGGAAATCTGATTTAGGAGAAATCTCGTAAAAAATAAAAAGAACATTTGAACAAGCGCGGATGAGCGTTCCTGTGGTGTAAATGCCTTATTATAACATGCTAAAGCCATTGAAAAAAAATTGACTAAAACGTAATTTAGTTAATTAAACCTGTTAATATATAAATATATTTGTATATTTATATATTTATTTAGTTATTTATTTAATGCCACGCCGCCTTAACTGTATGGGGTCTAAAATTGTAATATGTTATTCATAACCTCACTGTAACATTTTAATGCCAATGACATCATTGTAACTGGTATTATACAAGGTTAGTTATGGAATTACAACATGGTGATGTTAACATGCTTTAAAATATTACAAGCTTAATTTGATCGT
>JAOVVG010000002.1:5733560-5757803 GCA_028566375.1 Leptodoras nelsoni
ATGTAAATAGTCATGAAAATAAAGAAAACGCATTGAATGAGAAGGTGTGTCCAAACTTTTGGCCTGTACTGTATAAACTATTAGTACTGATGGAGTACCTAACCCTAAATCACACCATTTTGAAGACTTTGAGGTCCTCCCAGCAGTACTCATTATACCTCAAGGCATCCAGCAATGCCCCGATGCAAAGTAATCTATGTTGAGGTGAGATAAAACAATATATTCTGAAATTAAAAATAGGCAAATTTCAAAACACCAATGTCCTGCTCATGAAAGCAAAGCTTGAGAGGAATAATAGGCATATTCTACACTTGCATTATAAGCGATTAGGAAACAACACTTACTACCCAGGAACAAAAATTGTGTTACGTAGTGTATTTGGTAGAGAGTGTGATGTTACAAAGTTGCGTGCACTGAAGTAAAAAATGAATATTTACCCCATTTTATGAAGATTGAGTAACACTGTAATTGTAATAACACTGTAAACAGTATTATTTTTACTCTACTTTTGACAATCATGCAAAAAACAAACAAACATAGTATATGGTTAAAGAAGGGGAGCAGGGTGTGTTGGGGTAAATATTTGGTTCAACAATATATATTTTAACACCCAGTGAGTTCCAGGTTACGTTATGTTAATATATACTGGTTAATAAATTAACACCATAGATCATTAGAGACAAACTGTCACTACAGAACTTATACATCTGATCCATAACTAAAAAAGCATTTCGGGTCTCTTCGTTCATCATTCCAACTGCTGCCGTCGAGCAAGAAACTCAAGGCTCCACTAGTCAGGAAGAATGGGTACAAAAAAATCATTTGACTGTGGGACTATTCTGAACAAGGACATAATAAACAACTCTGTTATATAGTCTATGTGCATGGTTGCTGTAAGTTGTATGTTGTTTACCTCCTCTATGTGTGGAAAAGGATTTGTCTATGTGCCTGTATTTATGTATACGTATGTATTGGTGTGCCAGATTGCCAAACACAAGTTTCCATTTTATGTAAATTTAACAGACAGTAAAGTTTTTTGTCTGATCTTAATAGGCTTATATTATATTTTCATATTTTAAGAGTAATATAGTAAATATATTCAGCAGTGTCTCTAAACTTAACCAGCCTGTCCTCTTGGGCTTTACAACTTTTAATGACATCATGACCATAGTTCGAATTACGAGGGGTTCTGGGGAATACTATACCCCCCAATGAAGACCCAGTATCCCCCAATGAGACAAAAAAATAAGTTTTGGGGGGTACGATATTTTTTCTATTATTGTGAAAAGAAATACATAATTTGGCTGATATGATAGTGGTACCCCCCCAATTATGATGGGGTAATTCGCACTCTGATCATGACAAATAATGACAGTAAATCAATAAAATAAGAATTCTAAGCTGCTGGGATGGAGGTCATGGTGCCGTGTAAAGGCACATGTGGGACTGTGAGGCTACTGTGAGGTGGCTTTTCTTCATCACTGCCAGGAGGAGCCGCCTCTGTAACCACTGTACACTACACATGGGTGCAGACTTACAGTCTTCCTATTCATGCATATAGGCTGTGTTATATAGGCAACATTATGGATAGTTCCAGCTGATTTTACACACTTTAACTAGGCCCCTGATTCATTCTAGGTAAAGACAGACAGACTGTAAAGCCTAAGCCTTTGTTTTAATGATCATTTAAATACCTGAAACATACAAGCCGACTAAACACTTTAACAGGGTATTATTTATTCATATAGAGAAAACATGAATTGCCCTGTGCCTATCATTTACCTTATGAAAGTGGTCTTTCCTGTGGAGTACTGGCCCACCAAAAGGACCATGGGCTTGCTCTGGAAATCCGCTTCTTCCAGGGCCGGTGAGTGGAAGTCATGGAAAAGGTAAGCTTCTTCTAAAGGCAGCAGTTTTTTAGTGTAGAGACTTTGGAGTCCCTCAGTTACCGTTTGAAACATGTCGCCCTCCTTGTTTCTTCCACCCTGCTCCTTGTTCACCCAGCTGAACATAACGCTGATCTGCTTTTTCCCCTTGCAACCAGTATTATGCAACTCTACTTCGCTTTTCTGTAGCAAGGGGATGAATGTTTCCTCTGTGTGTCTCTCTCAGAAACCGGGAGCAACCCTCTCTCTCTCTCTCTCTCTCTCTCTCTCTCTCTCTCTCTGCGCGCTTCCAGCTGGGCAGCCGTCACCTGCACGCCGCGCAAGCCCCGCCCCCTGCTTGTTTAAATATGAATATTTCATTAACGGAAAAACCAGGGGGCGTGGTCATATGGAAGTTACATTTACACAGCGCCTTTCTCAAACCCAAGGACGCTTTACAGTCAACATACAACTCTAACACCAGTCACACCCCGGTGAGAAGCAGCAGCCAATTGCGCACAGTGTACTCTCAACTGGAAACTACAGCCCCCTGGAGGACTGAATGGGGTGCAGGAAAGGGAGAGAGGACAAGGAGTGGCTTAGTAGTTAAGGTGTTGGGTTACTGAATAGAAAGTAGGGGGTCCAAGTCCCAGCACCACCAAGCTGCCACTGCTGGGCCCCTAAACAAGGCCCTTAACCCTCAACTGCTCATCTGTATAAATGAGATTAATGTAAGTCACTCTGGATAAGGGTAAATGTAAATGTAGACAACACTCAGGACAGAGCACCATCCACCACTGGATGGCAGACACACCAGGGCAATTTTTTTGCACATCCAATTCACCTAACTTGCATGTCTTTGGACTGTGAAGGAAACTGGAGTACACACGCAGACACAGGGAGGACATGCAGACTCCACACAGAAAGGACCCAGATCGTCATGCCTGGGGATCAAACCTAGGACCTTCCTGCCGTGAGGCAAAACTGCTACCCTCTGAACCACCGTGCTACCCCAAAATGACCAGTCCTATAGCTCACTCTAATACATATGGTTGAGGCCAAAAGTTTACGAATACCCAGATAAAACCATCCAAAAATCAATGAGTTTTCAAGGAGTGTATCTACTTCATTTCTATGAAAGGTTATTTCAAAATACTACTACTACTAGACATTACTAATCTTTTTTTTTTTAAATAAATCAGCTTTTCATTCCATGGAAAAAAGGTTGTGGGCATTGCCTTCTAATCGCTTGAACTTGAATTAAACACTTTGTTATAGCCTTGCACAAGCTCCTCGCAGTACTTAACTGTCATTTGTGTTCATGCCTCCTGACAGAACTGGTATAAGTCAGTCAGGTTTGAGAGGCTCCTGAAGCTTTTGAAGCTTTTTCAATTAAATCCACAAGTTTTCTATGGCATTCAGGTCAGATATTTGTGATGGCCACTCCACTGCTTATGCTTTGCTGTCTTTAAACCATTTTGTTACAATTTTGTCACAATTGTATAGATATACTTATCATCATTGCCCTACTGGAAGACACAGTTGCAATGAAAATAGTTTCTGGCTGTGGTCTTGAGGTGTTGATTTAGTATTTCTGCATACTACATACTCATTCATCCTCCTGAAGTCTAGTTTCTGAAGTGCAGCAGTCACTTTCCAGCAAAACACCTCCACAAAATGATGCTTTACAGAGGAGATTCCATTCTTTAGATTACATCTGACTCTTTTTGTCTGAGGTCTTGAGTGGGTTGATTGGATTTTGCCAAGGTATCAAGGGCAAAATGGCAAAAAAATATCCTAAATATGACTCAAATATGACTCACATATGACAAGTGGCCAACCAGAAGCTTTATGTGAAATAAGCTGAAATACATGGCCATTAAGGAACCTGCCTTGTGACCGGTTCGATACCCACAACTGACAAGACACAGCTGAAGTGCCATTGAGCAAGGCACCCAACCCCTAACTGCTCCCGGGTGCCCTGGACGAGGCTGCTAGTGTGTGTGTGTGTGTGTGTGTGTGTGTGTGTGTGTGTGTGTGTATGTGTGTTTCACTGCATAGATGGGTTAAATCCAGAGGACAAATTCCTCTGTGTGCAAGCACAGTAGGCCAATACTTCACTTTATTATTTATAAATCTGACATTAAACTGTTGGTTTAAAATGACCTTGGATGTGAACAAAGTAGATAGACATACCTTAAATGGCTTTCCAAAAGAAATGTATGGAGTTGCGGGGAGACAAAAGTGTATGTAAACTTTTGCCTTCAACTGAAAACAGTATATCAGTGTGCACACATGTGACGCATACAAATTAAATTGCCAAATAGTACAAAGAAGATAGTACTACCTTCCATGTTCTGCCAAGGGCATGGTGAGATTGCTGGCATTAGACATCAGATATAAATCTAACCATGTCAAATACATAATTATACACCAATTATCCATAACATTAAAACCACTGATATGTGACGTAAATAACATCAATTATCTCATTACAATGTCACCCTACCTGTCACAGGGTGGGATATATTAGGCAGCAAGTGAACAGTCAGTTCTTGAAGTTGATGTGTTGGAAGCAGGAAAAATGGGCAACGGTAAGGATCTGAATGACTCTGAGAAGGGCCAAATTGTGATGGCTAGATGACTGGGTCAGAGACTCTCCAAAGCAGCAGGTTTTATGGTGTGTTCCCAATATGCAGTGGTTAGTACCTACCAAAATGATCCGAGGAAGGATGATTAGTGACCTGTGGACAGTGAAGGCTAGAACATCTGGTATGATCCAACTGAAGAGTTACTGTAGCACAAATTGCTGAAAAAGTTCAAGCTGGTTATAATAGAGAGATGTCAGAACACACAGTGTATCACAGCTTGAGGGGTTGTGTAGCTGCAGACCAGTCAGAGTGCCCATGCTAACCACTGTCCACTGCTGAAAACACCTACAATGGACACATGAACATCAGAACTGGACCACGGAGCAATGGAAAAGGATGGCCTGGTTTAATGAATAGGTCTTCTTTTACATCATGTGGACAGCTGGGTGGGTTTGTGTCATTTAACTGGGGAAAAGATTGCACCAGGATGCAATATGGGAAGAAGGCATGCTGGGAGAAGCAGTGTGATGCTCGGGGCAATGTTCTGCTGGGAACATGACAAAGGGTTCAGTGTGGCCTCCAAATTCCCCAGATCTCAATCCGATCAAGCATCAGTGGGATGTGCTAGACAAACAAGTCAAATCCATGGAAGCTCCACCTCACAACTTAAGCTGTCTTGGCACCAGATACTACAGCACACCTTCAGAGCTCTTGTGGAGTCCATGTCTCGACGGGTCAGAGCTGTCTCTATATTAGACTGGTGGTTTGTCATGTCATGGTTGATCAGTGCCATCTTTTAGTTACTTCTCAGTTTTAAAAAATCACTTGTAAAACTGGTAGCACTAAAATCCAAACTAGTCAGCCGTTTGGCACACCAGTGGCCGTTTGCACCAAACCAGTAACTCTGAAAGTATAGGTTTAAAAACCATTATGCTATACATGAAGGTGAAGACTTGTACTGTGCTCCTTTCGCTGTATGTCGTCATCACTGCAAGAGTAGGTTGTGCACCACTGCCACCATGTGGGCAGAAAGGGAAAAGCTGGAAGATAAACAAGACCCAAGACAAGAATATTAATTCATATTCAACACTATTTCTTAAACATCCATCATCTTCATTCTCTTTTACAGTTCTGTGAATGGTTAATATTTATGTTTTACAGAGCGACTTACATTTATCTAATTTGCATAGCTGAGCAGTTGAGGGTCATGCTCAGGGGCCCAGCAGGAGGGATTTGAACTCACGACATTCTAGTTAGTAGTCACATCTTAACCACTGAGCTACCACTGATTTGCCTGCCTTAGATAAGGCTTAAAGTAACCCTGTTGAATGTTCCAAGTCAGCACACATCTTTTCATGCATGGTTTCCACACCTGTGGATGTTTGTGGACAGCAAAGAGACATGTAACATTAGCTGGGAGTACAAAACAAAATGCAGTAAATGCCTCAGTGTTCACAGTTTCTACCAAAACACTTTAAAAAATATACATTTCTATCAAACAGATTCCAATAAACATGATTAAGTTTTTAAAAACAAATCTTCACCGATATCTGACATTTTTCTGCCTCAAATCCATCTACCCACATACAGTATGTGGACATCTTACGCAAGAGTGACTACAAACTGCATATCATGTGTGTCCATTGACTTAAAAAAATGTTTATTTAAATAAACTATATAGCCAGAAGTATTTGCTCACCTGCCTTCACACACATATGAACGTGAGTGACATCTCATTCTTAATCCATAGGGTTTAATATGATGTCGGCCCACCTTTTGCAGCTATAACAGTGTCAACTCTTCTGCGAAGACTTTCCACAAGGGTTAGAAATGTTTAGGGGCTCCTGAGTGGCGCAACGGCAACGTGTTCGCCCTATTATCCGGAGATCGCTAGTTCGAATCCGGGTGATGCTATAGCTGCCCATAGCCGGGAGCTCAGAGAGCAGGATTGGCCGTGCTCTCAGGGTCGGAGGGGCAGCATACGTTCTCCCCCCATGTCAATCAGAGTGACCCTGTCCAATCACGGGAGTCTGTGAGCTCATGCATACAAGAGGTGAGCGGGAGCGCTTTCCACTGTTTTTTTTTCTTTTCCGCCGTTACACCGCTCCCGAAAGTTGCATGAGCAGCAGTTCGAAAAGATGCGGCGGCTTGCGTCATGCGTTTGGGAGGAAGCACGTGATGGCTTCTCCCTCCCTGACAGCTCGTCGTGTGACATGGGGGGGAAGGACTGGGTGATGGGTGGGAATTGGAGACAACTAAAAAAAATAAATAAATAAATAAAAGTGTTTATGGGTCTCCACTCTAATTCATCCAAAAGGTGTTCTATCAGGTTGAGATCAGGACACTGTGCATGTCAACCAAGGTCCTGGAACAGGAAGGTGCCATCCCAAACTGTTCCCACAAAGTTGGGAGCATGAAATTGTCCAAAATCTCTTAGTATGCTGAAGCATTAAGAGTTCCTTTCACTGGAACTAAAGGGCCGAGCCCAACTCCTGAAAACAACCCCACACCATAAGCCCCCCTCCACCAAACTTTACACAATGCAGTCAGACAACTACCGTTCTCCTGGCAACCGCCAAACCCAGACTCATCCATCAGAATGCCAGACGGAGAAGCATGATTCGTCACTCCAGAGAACACGTCTCCACTGCTCTACAGTCCAGTGGCAGTGTGCTTTACACCACTGCATCTAACACTAAGCTGAAGGCCACATGAAGTTTGCAGGTCTGTAGTGATTGACATTAATTAATTAATTATAAATAATTTAATTATTACATACTTGTATTGCCTTAAGAGAGGTAAATTTTTGGTAGTATATCACATGTATTGTTTTTCAAAAATGGACAGTATATATCCTCTATAACACACTAACGTGATTGAAGAGAATGAAGTGGGTTAAAGTGCAGAGATACCGACAGAGACAACAGTAAATGGGAATACAATCCAGCTGAGGAACACTGGGAGTGTGGACATGAACAAGTGAGGCGAACACAGTCATTACCAAATACGGCAGCATGTCAGAAACATAGCGTGAAGAAGCAAAGGTAATACTTACCAAGGGGTTTCACCGCTGCTCATGGGGAAATTTGCAAAGAAGCCTGAAGGTGAAGAATCCACAGAGGTATTTGCATAAGGCCGTAATTCACGTGACAATCACCCAGTACTGGTGTACATCCTCAGGATGTTGCACAATGATGGAGTGAACACGAGTGCGCTTCTTCGTCCATTGGCAATCAGCTTTTACTAGAATAGTCTCATGGGAACTGGTGGGGGCTGGTGCTTCTGGTGATCAATGGTCAGTGTAGATCCATAGAGAAGAAAGATTAACTTCCTGGATGTGGAATGCGTGAATTGGAAAGCATCTATTGTCTGGCACTGAGGTTCATGCAAAAGAGATTTAGGGAGTGGCCAAGTCTCACTCCTGTTCCCAAGAGAAGGAACCTCGTCACTGCGACATGGCATTTTGGAAAACACTGGCTTAAGCATGCTGTCACCAAGAAAGCCATAAGATGCGGTTGTGAATTGTGCAGAAGGAAAACACGATACATCCGTGTCCAGTTGTCAAGCCGCCCCCTGTCCTGACTGCCTTGGGGGATTTCACAGCAAGAACTGAGAGAAGAATCACCCACATCTTAGTGGCACTATGTAACTCTATCACATGACATAAAGCTCCATCTTAGCCTAAACAGCTTTATTCTTTTTTTATCAAGTGTTGCTGCTTTCACGACTCTTTTTAATAAACAGAAAGCCTCAAATTTGCAATGCAACTGAAGAAAAAGTGTAGCTTTCTCAATTCTTTGCACAAAATATATATGTTACATAATATGTTACATCTAAACATTAATGTAATCCTCTACAATCACACCATCAGCCAACTCGACAACTAAGGATCCACTGGTGCAGCACCTCAGAAGAGCAAGACCAAGTAGGACACTGTTGGGGACAAGCATGTGAGGTGGCACCAGATGTGTCATCATCTCCAACAGACTGGGGTTGGATGGACCCAAGCGATTGGAGACCAGTGCACTCAACTCTTCCACAGGCAAGTCAGTCCGTCCTTTTACTACGAACTTGATGGTGCAAGAAAGGCTGTTGGTGCATTGCGAATGCAAATAAAAAACCTCATTAAAGTGCGCAGCTCTGTGTGGGGGAGACGGTGAAGAACAGGTTCAACAACAAAACATGTTTCTGAAATAAAACTTTTGAAGTAAACCTTTGACACATGCTTTTTAAGCTAAGTTGTTAAGGTCAAATTAAATATCATTCTACTCTTTATTCAGTCATTGTATTATCAGGGTAAATGAACAAAAGGAGTAAACGTCTACACAACATGCATGCAACAGACATGATATTATAAAGTCTAGCCTAGGTTCTCAGACACTACGATTCTCACAAGGTCAATGAATTCACCATTAACTATTCACCTGAACGATTTATGATGGATGGAGCATCTTTGTAATCCTTGACCTTAAAAGCATATGGGTAGGCATAACCTTTACTGTTATCATGTTTGGTTCAGGAGATGCAAAAAAAAAAAAATATAATAATAATTTGGTTATGTTACAAAGTGTTTTATGTGAAGTCTCTACTTCTGAAACGTGTACCAAGGTTCTCGTTTTTATGAAAAAGGAAACATATCAACCTGACATTTGGCACATCTTTTTATCTATAAAATAAAGAGGTTTTTTTTTACAAAAAAACAAGAGAGAAGCCCTAAACTGTGGATAAACTCGAGGTAAGATAAGATTAACATAACCTTAATTCACAAATGACACCAAAAGAATATGGTAAAATGTTTGCTTTTTATATTCATATACTTATACATTTCCATTACACATATAAAACCATAGTTGTGCAAATATTGTCCTTGAAAAGTGAACTGGTTAACTGTAAATGTATCGGTCAGCATAGCTGTAGTCTTAAAAGCTAGTATTACAAACGGTGTTAAAAAAAAGAGAACAATATATTCTGATGCACAGCATCCATCAATATTTAACATTACCAGAAATAATGTGTCAGAATAGTAAACACAATTGGGAGATTAAACTCATTTTAGTTTTGTTGGTTTTACATGCATAATTCATCTTTGCCCCAATGTGCTTCATGGGTTTCTTTTATCTTAAGGATTAACAGCACAGGTCCATTATAGTCCATTACCAGTACACTGAAAACGTAAGCTTTATCACCATGTGCACACAACACATTCTATACACATTGTTCTTTTCTATATGAATGCTTAGGCATTTGACACTGAAGGGTGTTTTTTTTTCTTTTCTTTTTTTTTTATGAAACCAGCAAACATCACAGGATACAGTGGAATACACCGTATCTCTCTTCACCGACTGTAAAAGCTTATCTGTCAGATCAAGTCTGAAATACAGACATTGGGCCTCATTTATCAAGCTGGACAATAATAAACACATTCATAAATCATGCATAGGAGCATTTCCATAATAAATTTGTGCCATTCATGAAAATCCAGTTACTTTGAAAAAATATCCCTTTTTTTTTTAAGATACATATAAGGAGAAACTCACCAATTGTAATATATGAAGCTGAGTGACTGAGATTTCATACAGAGATCCTGACGCCAGGTTTAAAATGATCATTTATTTCAATTTCACACACCAACGTAATAAAAGCAATCCAGAACAAATCCATAAATTAAGACAAATAACCCTAGCCGTTCAGTTAGGTGAAAGGAAATAGCACCCGATACAGGGAGGTAGAGTTAGTGTGTGTCTATGGTAGCCAAAGTGTTGCAATGGCGGGGTTTCATTACTGGACGTTTTAGCACACTTCATGCTTTGGAGGTACTCTATCATCATTTAGTCATCATTTTCTTATTTTTAGCTCTCTATGAGCGTTGCCTTTTATGGAGTTTTGTGGACATCACAAAATGCAAATTAGTGGACTGGAATTTATAGACGTACATGCTGGAGTATGCAGAAAATCATTTAGCAAAAAAATCTTACATGAAATTTTAGTTGTTTTTTTTTTAAACATTCACACACAATTTTACTTAAAGTTTGATAAATGAGGCCCACTCGGTAATTTCCTCTGATTGAAATACTTCTTTATTTCTTTAGTGAAATTTTACTTGATTAAATATTTTATTTATCTGTTGTTTAGTCCTAAAATGAGTAAAATGTCAGTTATACAGAACAAATGGATCCCTCTTACTTTTTTGTCTGGCTCAAAGGCATCATTACCTTACATTTTGTCTTTCCAGTCTTTTCCACAATAGACAATGACATACTGTTGTTGGACAAGAGGTGAAAATCCTTTGCTCCTTTGCTCACACTGTGGCTATCTGAGACCTGCCCTACCCTGGTCATCATCCAAAGGACAGTGTAATCTGTCCCTCAAGAAACTGTGCCTACACCGTCTCAGGAGTACCAGCCTTAGACTCTCGGCACGTTTGGTTGATTCTTCTCATCGGTTCCTGCTCTGTTTTTCCCAATCCTGTGGCCTTGTAACATCCGTGATGAGCACCGGGCCCTCTGGCATGATAGAAAAATCTGTTATAAAATATGGACTCTACAATTGCAGAAGTAAGTGGGGGGGGGGGATCACATTCAATAAAAAACTGCACTTGACAAAAGCCTTCCAAATGAATAACTGAATGTTTAACGGCTCCTATTAACCACAGAGCTGCTATTACAAAAGGTTTTAAATGCTATTTTTGGTTATTAAATGAGGAAATTGGCTGAAAAATCAGCTTAGAAATTAATATGCATGACTGAAATGAGATGAAGTTATTGAATTCTTGATTTTACTGGGAACAACTAGATCTGTTTAGAAAAGGTTGACATGTTGATAACCATGTTGCAGCACAATGAGTTTAACGAGCTTCTTCCTCAAAGGCACTGGTCTTTTATAAAGCACTTATTTAAGCAGCTAAGTTTCTTTAAAAGACCAATGGCTGTGCTTGCAGAATTGTCAGAGGTTATAAAAGCACTGACTCCTGACATTAATGTGACATGGTATTGATACAATGGTACGATATTGATATCATGTCATCGACTTACCCGGCCAGTGTGATTCAAAAAAAGGTTAGCACTTATTGGCAGTAATTTGCTTCAGTTTTCTTTTCTTTAGAGTACTGTTGTTGTGTTTGGTGTACAAGTTGAGACGATGCAATGAAGTTAATTTTGCAGTCTGTAGTTAGTAATGTAACTTCTCTGTGCAACAGTGTTACCATGGTGTAGTGTCATATAGGTGTTAACATTTTTCTGAATCACCCTGTATTTATGCTACAGATGCATTTAGATTTCTTTTTAGTGCTAGACCTTCAGGAGCGTTCAAACCTGAATTTGGACCAGGGGTACGGTAAATACCAATGGAATATTTATTTGAAATATTTAGCACTTTGCAGTGATTTTCAGTGACATGAAAATGACAGTGGTACTGACCAACGGGATAACTGTCCAGGTGTCATGGGTCAGGCAGGTCTGAGGTGTCCACTGTGACCTTGATGAAGATGGTGTCATCTTTGATGTAGGTGCCGTTATCCAGCACAGTCTGGGCGACAAAGAGCGGGCAGCCCGAGGCAATGTTCATCTCCCCTGTGGGCCGCCGGAAGCTGCTGCTGTTTGGGTCAGGCTTGAAGGCATCACCCAGGTGCTTGCGTGCAGAACCCTGGTCCATCAACATGAGCGTCACCTTTTGGCGGAAAGGCCACGGCAGCAGTGCATCGTACTCACCACGCATCACCACAAAAAAGAGTGACAGGTGTGTGCCCTTTCCCATGCCGTCACCGTTCAGGTAAACACGCGCACACATCTTGTAGCCAAAATAGCCTGTGTAGAAGGGCTGGCTGTAAAGCGACAATGTTTTACAAGCCACTGCCTCCTGTTTGCGCCGCTTGTAGTCACGAATCTTCCAAATAAGAGTTCCGTTAAAGCTGGCCGTCTCCAGCACCTGCAGCTTAAGGTCCATGTCGGCCAAACGAATGTCGTGCACACTGAGCAGCTCATCATGCCGTGCCAGCTGTGTCTCTAATGAGGCTGGAATTGGCACAGAATGACAAACAATAAATCATCAAGTCATAAAAAAATAATAAATACAAATTACATTTTTAAGAAATTGTTCATTTAGTGCAAGCAGTGCTAATCACATTTCTACTGGCTTTATTTCTACTGCTATGTTTGCATTTGCACATGTATGGCTTATTTAGAAACTTAATTTGATAATCTATGCGTTCATGTTTGGAGATAACGAAGATAATAATTCAGTATGAGAGTTTTCCTGTATAAGGAATGGAAATGTGTGACATCGATCTATAACGTAGATTTAGAAGCAGGAAATTAATGCACCCAAATGCACTAGCTTGTGGTTGTATGACAAGGTTGTGTAGTTAATTTGGAACCTCTATAAGCATACACATCAGTCATGAAGCAGATATGCAGTGGTGACACTTACTCAGCGTATGGGTACTAGGACCACTGCGGACAGAGTCGAGTGACGCTACCACGGAGCGCATGCTTTCCACGGTGCCCCTCAGAGCTTCTACTTCCTCACGCATGGCCCTCAACGGCCGCAGTTCCCTCAGCTCCATCTCCACCTCCAGCAGCTTCTCTGAGTGAGTACTCAGCAGCTTCTATAGGCACATCACAATTTTTGTTACACTGAGAGCACAAACGTATTTTACCAAAAACTATACTTATTTGGTCAGTGACCAAAATAATATACAATTTAGTTCAATATTTTATTCAATAAAATTCAGTAGCAGTTGAACAGGACTCAATAAGTGCACGAATTAATCAATCATTAAGAAGTATCTCTTATCACTATCGGGACTCTTTTCTCTTTTCTCAATGACGTAAAAAAGAAGGTTATTTTTAACGTAGCTATTTTTTCAATATACAGGTAAAACTGCATGATTTAGGCAACATCATAAACTCACAGCAGTCATTTATTTTGCTGGCCCTCTGGGTTCAGAGCTGTATGGGGGGAAAGTCCCATTCAAGGCATGATATATAAACAAGTATCAGGTGACGAGTGCAGCGCCAGCAAGAGAAGTTTCTCACCTGCATGCCAGATAGTTTCTGCTCCACCTGCCGATATTTCTCCCTCATCTCTTTACACTGTTCCTCCACTTCTGTAAGACGACTGCTCAGACTCGGGAGAACCTTGTAGCGTTCCATCAGCTCGTTCTTGACATCCTCCACCTACACATACAAATATATGTGAAAGAGATTTCAGAGGCTAAAAATGATTATTTAATAATTATGAAACTCTAGCATCTCCATTTCTTGCTATCATTCTGAAATTCTGAGTTTCTGTATGGCCACATATACCTGAACAGCTATAATTCTGCATGAACAAATATTCATAGTTTTGGTCCAGAGATCAGTGTTCATACATGAGACTCATTCAATTATTGTAATTTATTACACTCCTACCGTTATTAAACATAAATCCAGCCCCTTGCACCTTTAATATGGCTATAAAACTCAACAAAAATAGCAAAGCTTCCCTACCTTGGCCTCTAGCGTGTTGCTTCTGGCCACCATCAGTCGTAAGTGTTCTGAGGCAAAGCTTGACTCGTGCTCCCTCATTTCCTGGTTAAATCCCTGCAATTTAAAATGTGTTTTAGATAGTAGTGAACAGATAAACTTTTTGATTATATTGTGTTCTTATACCTTTATGCCTTCATCGCTCATTCAGAGATAAAAACCTATCGGTGTTAATTTATCAATATTAATATTAATAAGGATATTAGCAGTATGACTAACTTACTAATTACATAATAAGAAAAGCTACACTGAAGAGTACAGTGAGTTTTTATGGACTAAAACTCTCTCATATCAGAAACAAGTCATCACCTTGTAGGTGCAGCCGAAACGAAAGAAGGAGCATGTGACTTGGGCCTTTGGACAATCCTGCTGGTGAATGGACAACTATCAGAGAAAAGTGAAGAATGAAAATCAAAGACAACTGTACTTCACTGTCTACTGTTAAAATGCTGCTAGTATAGCATAACCAGACATGTAATAAAATCACTAGACATTAAAACAGTTTAAGCACATTATTCATAATTCAAATGACAGATTTCATTCTTACCTCACTTCTTAAAATGGATGGAAATGAACAATGATTAGGGCACGCTACTGGAAATGCAGGACAAACGGTTTCTTTGTGTTTCTAGATGAGAGCGATAAAGCAAAAGAAACGGAGAAAGACAGTAAACCCACAGAATGCAGAATCATTCTAATCATAAGATAAGACCAACATGCTTCACCTAGACTTCCTAGGACTTCCCACAGCCCATGAGTACAGTAGCTACTTCCACAATTTTGACAAAGCACGTGGACCAGCATTCTCAAAATGTCTTGCAGGAGATTCCCCTAAAGTTCCCAGGACTAATGTGAAACCAAAACCTCATGGGACATTTTTGGGAAATATTTAACACAGAGGAAGTACGATACCAGCAAAGCTATGAACTACACTTTAGAATTAATTTACAAAACATTTGTAAATCTGCATCTCTGTCAGATAAAAGAGCTCTGACTGAGTTAAGCTGCTTTAGAAAGGTACCTGTAGCTCTGTTAAAGCCATTTTTTGTTTGCAGAATTCACAGGTGGCCTCCCGGTATTTGCATTTGCGGCTCAAGTGTTCAGGCATGTCCTTCCTCATAATCTTCTCTTTACACAAAGGACAGGGCACCTCAAAGTACTCGCACATGTTTAAATGGTCCTGATGGGCCAAAGGAAGAGACACCGAGGCAGATGGAGACAGAGACATGGAAGGAAATAAAGGAGAAGACATTTATTTGGGTGAGGATGGTCAGAAAGTCATTATTCCCCTCCTTACTGAGACTAACAATTTACAAAAAATTTATTTTAGTGTTATTATGGATGATTTTCAACAGCACTGTTAACCTGCATGTACAGTTTTATGCGAATGGCAGCTGAATTCAGGCTTTATAATTGTGTGGTAAAATTGTATTTTTAAATAAAATAACACTTACCGTAACCTGCTGTAAACTCATCTGTTCTTTACATCCGTTTTTCGCACTCCGGCAGTAGACTTTCAATGTCATAATCTCTCTATGGCAGCACACATCGCGAAATATCTGATCATAAAGAAACAGTGTGGCGTTACTACACTCACCCTACGAACACAGCCTTTTTGCGTTCGGTTACGTCTACAGTGTTGGTAACAGAGAGGGGCTTACTTTATCTTGAGATAATGGCTCCTTATCAGCTGGGCACATTGGATTTGGTTTACTGAAAGAATAATAAAATGTGTTTAACATCTTACACAGTAAGCAGGGTCCACATGCTCGTAAACATAGTGGGCGTTCAGCAACATTTTCCTATACACTTCTATTAGATCTATTAAATGTTTCAGGTCCAAGACTCCTTCAGTGGTCATGTGAATACTACATAAATATTTAAAGGATTCTGGAAATCAAAACATGGTGACAGTATTTAGATAATTACTTTCAGATTATGGGATTTTCTTGAACGTTTGATTGCAAAAAATGGTAGATATGCATGAGGCAAATTGGGTCAGTGTCTCAGATCAGGTTCTGACAGACTCTCCACAAGCTCTGGATTTGGGATTCCCATTGCCTGCTAGTCTTTTTTTTGGATCACTAATAGAATGTACCCCATCGGCGCAGATACTAGCTTGGAATATATTTTTTGTTTGTATTAACTGATTCTACATTAAAGTTAAGAAAAGAAATCAACATTTAATGATATAATTATGTCTGTATAATTATGCCAGACTGCCTGTACAAGTCAATCAGACTTTCTGTAAATATTTCACTAACTAGCCCACCATGTTAACTGCACTTTTTAATTCATTTATGGCAATTTATACTCATTTTTAAGACCTTGTCCATTGATAAAGCTCAGTTAAACTCTACAGGTCTTGCTCTTAAACATGCTTGGTGTTTTCAGAATTTTGTGTATGTTTTTGTCAGATTTTTCAACTCGTATATTTACTGCAAATTCCCTCCCCAGTATGTTCGGTGCTCCCCTACTACATGGGAGTGCAAGGGCTATACTTCTTCTGAGAGACATGCGGTTTCTGCATCTTGAACTGCTGCATGTAGTACATCACAGTGCAGCTGAATGTGCTTGGAGGAGAGCACTACCTGCCCTTATGCAATTATGAAATCATAATCATTAAGACACCAGTTGTTCTTTATAGCTTAAAAGGCTTTCAAATCTCAAAAACATGTTTTGAAAAAGAAATGTTAAGGTTCCCTGAAAGTAAGCTGCATACCGAGTTTATTCTTGTGCAATAAATGCATCCTTAACTGCCGCTCCCCCCATTAATGTTTTAAATAGTTATTTTAAATTGATCACAAAATAAATCAGATCATCAGCCTCAGGTATTTTTTTCTTCATGATAAGAACCATGTTATAGTGATAAGACATGCAATAATGACTGAAAGTCGTTAAGACGAAGTGTCCCAACCTAAGGAGCTGGTTAATGCAGCTCTCGCAGAAGCGGTGTCCGCACTCAGTCTGCCGAGGATTACATAGCACCTTGTTACAATGCTCGCAGCAGTACTTGGACTCGGGAGGCATGACAAAGTGGTCCTGAAAACCACCGCGCAGCGGGAAGAAGGACTGCTGCTGCGGCTGCAGACCAATCTGCTGCTCCCTCCCGTCCACACGGCGCGGCAAGGACATGACCTGCAAAAAAGGACAAATACAACGGCAAGTTACTTTCCTGAATGTTCGGATGAATACCAATTACTGTCCTGATATGGACTATGTGGAAAACAGAAGGTATATAAATAATCGTCTGTGCATCCGAATAATTTCCTTAACGCATGAAGTTCACTGCATTTTCACTAGGAGGCCCTTTTTGGATTGTCATTAAGCCCTAGGGATGATGAGCTCAACCTCATTGAAGTTGGGGAACTTTCCAAAAATGTCATGCTTTAATGCTATCAAAGCAGTCATGTGTTGGCTGGAAAGTTCAGAAAGTCACTCTCTGATCAACATGACTGATTAACGAGCAATTATTCTGGCTTGCCGGAAAAACACCAGAGACTTACACGTCCAGGAACACTCAAGCATGACATCCACCTTATTACACCCTGAAGCTATAGGAAAAGGAAAGTAAGGAAAGCAAACGGTTTTCCTGAACCACAACAGATCCAAATCCAACCAGAAAGAAATGACTCAAGAGGCTTGTGTGAAAACGTGGATTCCAGCTAAAATACAGAACACCTATATAAAGACTACAAACAGCGTAATGAGAATTCTTGATTACACCTTGTATTCGGGCATGTGTGACATTTTTCTCAGGGTGCTTTCACATCTATTAGTCTGGTTTTTCAGAGTCTGAATCACAGCAAAATTGATATATTTGATTTGTTTGCCTGCTATTTTGGTGGCTTTGTTTTCTCAGAGTACATAATTAAACAAAACAAAAACCAAAAAGTGTGTAGTGCTCATAGAAACCATAAACGTCATCCAAGCTCAGAGAAAACGGAGCTACATTCAATAAATTACTTAATAACTATAGAAATAAATAGATTAAAATGTGTTTCTTATCTCTCTTTGTTTGACAGTCCAAATCACCAGAACATCATGTTGCCACAACATTTGCTTCTGGCTTAATTTGCACCTCACGGCTCTTTTTCACAGCTGACGTGACTCCAGTCAATGCTTCATGCTGCTAGTCAATCCACAGCCTAATCTTACACTGAATGATAATATGAAAAAACAATATCCGAGTATAACATAATTAAAATGACGACAATCCCTTGCCACCGTCTTGCTCATTAGAGATCCACATGTGAATACAAATCCCAATAAAGCTGCTTTGTGACACTATCTATTGTTAAAGGTGCTATGCAAATAAAAATGAAATTTGAATTTGATAAACACAGATGTCTTAAAGCAAAGAGAACGTTCCAAAAATAAGCTGAACGAAATTAAGCACGGATAAACAACAAAAATGAGAGAAAAAAATGTGAGATGAAAAGGTCGAAAGAACGAAATGACAAGTGAATAAAATGAATAACTGCCATTTCTGTGAAAATGCCTCTCAGATTTTTAGTTCTTAGGACAGCAGGGACTAAAAAACAAAGCTCAGTCTTATATCTGCAGTAAGGCTTTTAAGGTGTATCGCAAGACTTTTAAACAAAAAACAAATTCCCAGACAGAAAGAGGGTGTTTCCAATCAGGGTAAAGTACTAAGGAGTAAGGACTGACACCATGTAAGCATTTGCAACGGTGATGTATTTTAAACAGTAAAAATGATTAAATGATTTCCTCCTGTTTGCGCTGCTGTCTGCAGACGTAATGTAACATACCAGAGTTACTATTTATACACTGACTTCTTTATCAAGCCATTCACTATATTTAGGTTTTGTATTTGATGAATCAGAGTGTTTTGGCCTCATTAAAAATAACACATAAGGGGGCTCCCGAGTGGCGCAACGACAACGCATTCGCCCTATCATCCGGAGATCGCAAGTTCGAATCCGGGTGATGCAATAGCTGCCCGTAGCCGGGAGCTCAGAGGGCAAGATTGGCCGTGCTCTCAGGGTGGGAGGGGCAGCATACGCTCTCCCTCCATGTCAATCAGCGCGACACTGTCCAGTCACGGGCGTCTGTGAGCTCATGCGCTAAATAAACAAGTGTTCACTTTGGTAATATTTAGAATCTAGCCTATCTAAAGGTGTAAAGGTGAAATTTGCATTACTCAAAGAAATGATGGAATCCTCAAGAGTACAATCCTGTTCTATATCCCGAAGCTGTTATATATCCAGAGAGTGCAGGATGTGTTACGTGCTCGATAAATGTGAAGTAGTGTGGGACCAACTCATTTGTTTAAGGCATCAGTTTATTTAAACAGTTCTTCCCCGAGCGGTATATGTGCCAGGAATTTACACAGCCTAAGCACAGGTTTGGCAGCTTCTTCACAAAATTTTTTTTTAACACAACTCATTTTGGCTCATGTTTTTGTTCTACAATGGAGATCAGATAGAACTGAGCAGTTAAGCAGGTTAAGGGCCTTTCAGGGTTTTATCTCTCTACCTTCTGATCAGTCACCTAGTACTTTAACCACTCAGCCATCGCCTGCATACACGGAGTTTGTGGAAGACTTCCATATGAGTAGTTACTAGTACAAACACACACACACACACACACACACACACACACTCACTCACTCACTCACTCACTCACTCACTCACTCACTCACTCACTCACTCACTCACTCACTCACTCACTCACTCAGAAATCACACAGACACACAAATCATACACACACACACAAATCATACACACATACACACACACACACAAATCATACACACACACACAAATCATACACACATACACACACACACACAAATCATACACACACACACACACACACACACAAATCATACACACACACACAAATCATACACACACACACAAATCATACACATCACACCAAAACGCGCAGTGTACTGTAGGCCTGGAAGAAAAAGCATTATTTTTACTCCGACACCGTCTTCAGCTCAGCAGAGAGAGAAGTTACCGTCATCTCCTACTCCATTTTCAATTGCTTTAACTCTGGCCTTGGATTGCCACATCAAGAGCTCCTGACCAGCAGCTCACAGCCTGGGAAACCCCTTCATAACAGGCATAACGCTTTGGCACTAACAATAACTGCTTGGAGCCAAGTACCTCACTAAACCAAGCACACGCAGGAAGGTCCCAGCAAAGCCACACAGCCCAACATGATACACCTTCTCCAGACGCTGCCACAGCTATGCTGCTGGAGCTACACTGTGGTGCTTTTTCAATTCAAGCTTACCACAAGACAGAGCAACAAAAAGGGTTGAGCAGAAGGAAAACAGACGGAGCTGAAGCACTAAGAAGCATGTCCAAACTGAGGACAAGTGTGTATATGCTTTAGACTAAGAGTTTTCTTCTGACGTAATGTGAATAACACAAGATGAGCTTTTCTACGAGAAGGCTCTTGATCACATTCATGGTGTTAGAGTGACAGTCACTCATCAGCAGGAAGCGCTGTATCCTAGTCAGGCTTGTGGTGGATTCAGAGCGCTGGGCACGACGCAGGAGCGTGCCAGTCCATCACAGGGCACCGCGTATACCCAGTCTGCATGCTGGCACATTTTAGGAGGGGAGAGGACACCTTAGAACGCAGAGGAATCCCATACAGAGAATAGCAGAACTACTAACACTCCACATACACACACAGCAATCTAAACCCAGGATCAAACTGAGGAACTTGGATTTACGAAGCACCACGGTGCTGCCCTGCGTTCATACCTATGGTACTAATATATACACAAAGAGTCATAAATAATACGCATTTCCTCCCTAGGATACAGACGCCGTTATTACAGGTGTAGCCCTTCAAACTCGAATAAGTCATTCAGATCGTTTTGAACTGGTTTCGAAAAACCAGTGCTGACATGCTGACAAAATTATTCCTGTACCACACACACACACACAAAGACTTTCTAAAAAGCAATGAAGATTAACGTCATTTTAAAACCAGCCTTTTGTCATTCGGAAAGTCCGTCTCCCTGAATGACAAAAGATGCATCACTCCATCACATCAGGATCCGCTTATGAGATTTACGAGAACATCTGAAAGCCAACAGAATTCTCCACTAGACAGTGCGATGTTTAAAAGTCAGGTATGCCTGTTTATAGTCACTTAGATATTGAAGACTGATGCCGGTGTCTGTCATTTTTAAATAAATGACTCATGGATGAACAGAAGAACTCGGAAACGCGTACGGTGCATGTAACACCTTCCGAACACACCGAGTGCACAGCTGCGGTGTGACACAAGCATACACGACAGTGTGCTGCGTCATAAGAAGATGCTTAATCACATTTTGAGAGCGTGTAGGAACTTGCAGAGAAACACGAGCGAATTGAACTTATCAGTTTTACATAATATAGATTCTACGTTATTATTATTAATATTATACATTATTACTACTACACCGTCACATCTGCCGTATATTCAAGTGTCCAAGTTACAGAGAAACCCAGTTTTGATTTCGCTTCTCTCCGACATATTTGCATCTCTCTATCAGTCATACTGGGTTTTTTTCTTCTTTTTTTTTTTTAAATCAAAGCTTACGTATTATCGAGTATGCACGTACCTCCCCCGAAAAAGAGGACATTCAATTCAAGCCTTAAGCCTTATTCTGCATCATCACATGAGACAGAAATGAAATAACAGTCAAAACCCTCCTGGGGAAGGCAATGCATTACTGGCTGACCAATATGTGTAGTACTTTAGGAGCTTCCAGGAATATTTAAGGGGCTTTTCACTTTGCTGGCTCATTCCTTGCCGTCATTGCTGACACAACACACACACACAGACGCACATATATGAAAAAGCAGCATGTAAGCAATTCATGTTAGAGACAGGCAAATCTCATGTACACCACAATGTACTAAAAAGTCAAATCAGTTCTTCCCTACTGTATAGGAAATACACCACAGTAATGCTTAAGAGGATCTATCTGCCCGAGAAAGTGTTTATAAACCTTCATCTCAAAGTTTTTTTTTTAAATCATAAAATTCCACAGATGAACAAACCTCAAAGCTCAGATACTTCAGTTCATTCATATTTAAATGACTGAATCTTTTTCTATAACGGAAACACCATCTCTGTGACCTACAGGCGGCTGGAACGGAACACACAAAGTGGTTTAACTTGCCTCAAAATAAGACAAAATTTCAGACGCAGAAAGCCCGTTTGTGCCGTCTCGCCCAAAAGCTGCACGTCCGAGTCCGACAGAATTTAACACCAGAAAGAGCTGGCGGTGAAGTGTGTAACCCAATCCACCAAGAGTGTAAGTTCAGGGCTGAATGGCGTCCAGGTAAAAAAGGAGGTTTTCTTTGAACATGCCTGCACTGCCAGAGAAATCATAGCAAAAATGAAACAAAAGTCTAAAGGGGAATATCAGCCTATTCTCGTCTGACCTTTCGACAGAGGAACAGATCAAGTGGTACTGACACACGCACACTCTCACACACATTAACGGGAAGAAATGGTCCTATTTGAAAGCTGACAAATTATTATGATGTGCAAGTAAGATGTGAAGTGCAAAAAAAAAGTGAGCATGCCAGGAAAGAAGGTGCGCGCATTCTGGTTGGTTGCTGACGCCAGGTCCCAAAAGAGAGCAGTGTGTGTGCTGGAGCATGGCAAGGGACCTTACCGTGTTTATTCTGAGAGTTCAACAGATGTCAGATTCAAATGGGCCAGGCTGTGAAGTGAGAACGAGCACAGAGTGATCAAAAGCAACCCCAACATCCTGCCCAAGCCTGACAATGCCTCAGCACAAATTGTGAATCCAACACAGAGCTGAACTCCGCTGTGTCATCACGGTTTTTTCCATCAGTACTTTACAGGCCTGAACCAGACTTTCCTAGGTCAAGAAGAAAAACACAACAGAGCATAATGATGGTTGAGGAGACAGGGTTTTCCATTCACGCTACCCATCCATCCATCCATCCCTGTAAAGATGCCCAGTTTGGGGTAGAAAATCTTCATGTCTGTGATGGATGAAGCACAAACTTGTCATCCATGTGCCAGGAAACACAGACAGCCCAACTGTGTAAGGCTGATGTTAGTGAGAGGTTAGAGCTGACTGGAGGAACCACTTCAGAGTTTTAGGTTTAGGGCTAGTTCGGTTTGTGTTTGTTTATATATTTACCACATATATAAATAAAACATCTCTAAGCTGTTATGAAATGATATTTGGTTAGAAAGGCCTGGCTAAAAGAGAGAAGTTTTGGGTGCTAGCCACATAGCTGTGTGGTTAAATAAGCCCAGGACTCCTCGGGGTTCGCCTTGACACAGGTTGTTGCTAACTAAGCCGAGCTCCTGGCGCCGTCTCGCTAACCGGAGAAGCTAACCGGACCCGACACTCATACCACTTACATGAATCAGTTATGGACGTCGTCCGATATCGCAGCACTGTTTTTCGCCTCTGAACAATGTAACAGCCGGAGCCTCGGCGGCTTGTCCACTTCATGAACGCTCCCAGAGACCGCGGACGTCTCCACCGACTAAACCGCGCAGAGCGAGCCGTCCTCGCTGCTTCTCTCACAGGCAGCCGCCGCCGACACACCGCGCCTTCTCATGGTCGGCTGTCCTGAAGAAAAAGTGCGCAATTTTGTCCGTGGAGAAGCTAAAAAATCCACCAGCGTTAAAGCCTTGCGCGCTGTTGATGTCAATTCGAGTAACTGGAAAGCCCCCTCGCTCCGACTTCCTCAGGAAATCCCCGTCAAAAAAAAAGCGTAGTAAAGGACGCCATTGAAACGCGCGAGGCCGCGAGAGGGCGCTGTGCGCACGCGCTAACGTCAGCGGAGTTTTAAACAGGCGGAGCAATCTGATTGGAGGAGGCTGAGCTGTGTTTAAGCGCAGGTCAGCTCGCGCGCCCTGAACTCTCTGCCTGCTCAGTGTGTGCACAAAGTGCAGACAGCACATTAAAACTAGAGAGGAGCATTTCCTGTACAAAACAGGAGTGTGATTGCAGCAAAGCAGTGACATTAGCATCAGCATCATTCGCATTAGAGTGTGTGTGTGTGTGTGTGTGTGTGTAAGCACATAGTTTGAGGATCATAGTTTGGATTGCACAGACTCATGATTGTGTTTATTATACTAACATATAATAGGGGGTGCTAATACTTTAGTTCTGACAGGTCATGTAAGTGTGTGTGTGTGTGTGTGTGTAGTTTGGGGATCATAGTTTGGATTGCACAGACTCATGATTGTGTTTATTATACTAACATATAATAGGGGGTGCTAATACTTTAG
>JAOVVG010000002.1:5795928-5806612 GCA_028566375.1 Leptodoras nelsoni
AAAGTGGCCCTAGTGTGTGAGTGTGTGCCCTACGATGTATTGGCGACCTGTCTAGGGTTGTTCCTGCCTTGCACCCTATGTGGCCGGCTAGGCACCAGCTCCCCAGTGACCCTGAAAAGGAATAAGCGGCCAAGAAGATGAATGAATGACTTAAGGAGGGCTGTGGAAGACTGGTGCCGGGGGAACAGATTAAGTTAGTAGACTCTTACCAAAAAATAGGTGCTACATCACAAGCATAAGGTATTAGTTAATAAGGATGGGAATCACCATGGACAACCCCATATACGATATTATCACAATTCTGATTCGATATTCATCTAATGCTTCATGCATATGTATGAGCTTGGCTCACATCCAAATAACCTTCAGCACTTAAATAATGAAAGGAGGAGCAGCACGAATGTCTGGTCTGTCATCCACCATAACTGTCGCTTCCAAACAAAGGTAGAAAATAATTTGCTCCTATCACACAGAACGCTGAGGTGCCTGCTAATTTGTGAATAGTTTAGAGTGCACCACCTCAATGTTAAACATGCATATAAATTAAAAAAAGAATAAAAAATAAAAATTTTGGAGCCAATGTAAATGAATACATGAATCGTTGCAGAAAAGAATCGCGATATGTAACTGAACTGATTTTTCCCTGACTCTGTTAGTTAATAGTTATTGTAAGGCGTTTCTTTTTTTTCTAAAATGTTTCTATTTTTTTCCATTAAATTAAATGTGGAACACATTTACATCACAAATACTTGCAAGTCACAGCGGTAAGTAGACTGTTTATATCTGTTCAGCCAACTGGATTTGACCTGGAGTCACATGCCGCCAGAGCAGACCCGACTCCTATGTCCCCCCCATCAGCAACAACTCATCACACTTTTCTAACTTCTGGTGCAATTTTTTAACTTTTGATTTGCTTCAATGCTGACGACAAACAGCACAACAGCTTTGGTAAACTTACAACACACACACAATACACTTCATCTCACCTGTCTGTAGATAAAGATCTCCGCTGGTACGTATGATCCAGGCTGTGTCATCACTTAATGCCACAAAGGAAGTCTCATCCAGGGCTTTGTACCAGTGCCTTTTCCCCTTGATGGTCACTTTACCACACGCGTAGGCTGTCATGGTCTTCTGTTCCACCTTCCACAGCAATGAGCCTAAGAAGACAAACAAGAACGTTCTGATTTCTCCCCATACAACACACCATGCACAACCTAGCATTCTTACTACTACTAACTACCAGGTTCTGTAACAGAGAATTACTAGGAATTACTTAGAAATTACTTTAATATTTCACTTTATTAAGAGTTCCTGAACACCTAATTTCTTCCATATAAAACCCTTTTGTTTAATATGCATTTATGCAGTGGTGGATGGGTGACATGGCACATGGGGGGGGGGGGCAGTATCTCTCTGGGGTGGCACAAGACGTCTACCCAAAAAAAATTCTGAATGAAATTAAAAGACACCATTGTTGTTGAGGGTTTGTTCACCCAGGATGTCACAAGCTAAACCCGCCACTTCATTTATGTGGCTTTCATTAATATCTATTAACTGAGGTGCCAGTCATCACATGCAAGTTCTCTAGTTACAATATACAGCAGTCTTAATGTCCAGTCCTTTAAGAATCTATACAAACACAAAATAAAGTAAGCCCTGCCATGAAGCACAAATCTGACAAAGGAGAAAGCTCTGCTTACCAGAAGGGGACAAAGCTACCTGCTGGACATTCTCTTCATATTTCTGCCAACTCAGGCTTCCGTTGGTGAGGCTGCTGCAGTACAGGCCTCCTTTAAAGTCCAGGCACCAGATGTGTCGCTCCGTCACTACCAGGCTGAGGATGCCACAGCCTGGCCCACTGTAACCCATCCAGCTCTCAGCCAACTGCACCAAAAGCACAGAGGGACACAGAACATCTCGGCTGTAAAAGTCATTAAAACAAACAGGATATAACCTTGTGAAAAGACACCTCAAGGACCACAAAAGCATCAGAAGAGCATCACACTGAATCCTGTGCCATGAATTTCCCAGGTAAACAGTGCACATAGACCAGGCTGTCCACATGATGTAAAAGAAAACTGGACTCCTCAAACTTGTATGATCTTCTTCTATTGTTCCAAGGTCTAGTAGACCTTGACACAGACACTCATGTTGTAGGAGGAAAGTGGTGACTTGTGCCACAAAAGCCCTTCTGTTAGTTCAGACCAGATGGCATAGCCTTTTGTTGCCCTCATGTATTGATGAGCTTTGGATGCCAGTCACCCTGTTGCCAGGTTTGTGGTTTCCATGCCTGCCCATTTCTCCTATACCAAACATCGATTTTAAGAACCGACTGTTTGCTTATTGTCTAATATATCCCAGACCTTGCCATGCCCCACTGTTATGAGATAATCAAAGATGATTGCTTCATCTGCGAGTCGTCATAATATTTTGTAATGTCTAATGTATAAGGGTCTTAGCTTTTCATTTTCAATTGATTAAAACATTCAACATTTTAATATCACAGTAATGTAATAATGCCTATTTGGTCAGGATTCAATTTACACATGGTCCTGGGGTAATTTGTGATTTTATAGGAGCTATGCTGTGGCTTTATTATGGTCCGAATTTGAATCTATCCTCCAATGAAAAGATTACAGTTGGTGTTACCTAGCTTGTCTTGAAGGAGTCCTTGCTTGTACATTGAGCACAACGGATATGATTCTTTTTCTTTCTCTCTCTTCCCCCCATCTCTCTGGCTGTGAACCAAAACATTCCCTCATTCACTACTTCCTACTCACTATCTAGGAGTTCTATGTAAAGGACTACACTGAAGCCTATACAAATACATAGCAACACCATGGCGATAAAGCGATAGACATCTAGAGTTGTTTCCGGTGTGAGAATGGCAAGTTATCATGATTATGCAACTTTCAAAGCAGTTTAATAGTTGGAGCTTGTGAGATGGGTCATAGCATTTCAGAGGTAGAAGCAAAGTTTGTTTTTTTCATGTATGAGCATTTCAGGGTGTACCGGGACTACAAGAAATCCAGCAAATCCTCGAACTTGTGACAGCAGCGTGGCTGTAAAAAGGCTCTGGGTGAACGTGACCACCATCAGCTAACAAGAATCATTTCAGGTAATAGGTGTGCAACACTGCCAGCGTAACACTGGAATTCAATGCTGGGGCCTCAACAAAAATCAGCGTGAGGTCTGTGCAACGTTCCCATCAAGATCCAGCGAGTGACCAAGTATTAACTGCTATACCAGTTTTTCTGGTACTTCAGTGCATGTACTGAGGTCATTGGTAAAATAAATAAACACATTCCGACATTACTTGGGTCATTGTCTTGGTGCTGTTAATCACATCATTCCTGTCCCATTGCTATCAGCTGGTGGATCATCCATATTAAATACCGGCATGCATTTGTGTGATAAATACATTATACTGAGCATGTACAACATGTACAAAGTACTTTATTATGGCCTTTTGTGCTGTAGTATGCTGCTCTTCTTACATTAAACATTAAAATATAATTATGAAACATTATAAATATTATTTTAGTTCCACAACTTATGGATGTCTCATGCAACAGCTTTTAGAAAGTTATTATACACTTTATATTACTGAATATTGGAATACTGTACCTCTCAATATATTCTCCACTATTCTATCGGCCATTTTTCTTTTCAGCCCAATGCGTGATGGAATATAGTGCTTGGTTAGTGACAATCGGTTGTACATGACTTTTCACGATGCATTGTGAGACACTATACATTCGGACAGCACTACAAAATGGCAGTAGTGGACTACGTAGTGAGTGGGGAGTGATTTTAGACACAGCACCTGTCTTGCTACACGTTACTCCTGAGATACCAGCGACCCTGACTCCTTCTGCCTTCCTGAACTGCCTGGTCCATCCTGATGCCCCACTCCACTGTGCGGTACCACACAGATCCCCTGTGGATGCTTTTCCTTGCATAGCCTAAAGACTGCTAAGAACAGTTTACACTCAAATCTCCATCACTCAACAGCTGAGACTTAAAGGTAAATCTGAAATGATGCTGATAAATTCCTTTTACCGCACTCAGCACTACATGACTATAATATACAGACAGAGAAGAGTAATCACTTCCTCTTGTCACTACAGGAGAGATTTTCCTTGGCACCATCACACCTTGCTCATTACGGATAAATTTCAATTTTATAGCCGTATTTCTGAACTAAATTATGTTCGTTGTAATAAATTAGCAGATGTTAGCATACATAGAAATAGAAATGCCATCACCCCAGCCAGCATTTGTAGTCATTAGGATGGTTTTGCTCTAATGGTCCAATAACAGCAAAGTCAGAATAAAAAGCCAGGGCTGAGCAGATGTTAGCACCCACGCCTTTTTTAATTAACCCAATGAAATCATGGAATTTGTTAGAATTTCTTCAGTGTGTGTGTGTGTGAAATTTGGGTCCACTCTTACCTGGTCTGCTTTGTGGAGCCGCATTTCTTCCTGCTCTGTCTGCTTCATGGTTGAACTCTGTAGGCCTACATTACTGATGCCATCCCCCAGGCTGGCACTGGATGGCACTCCATGTGAGTATATGTCCTCCTCATCACTGGAAGGTGACGGCTCCGGCTCTGGTTCTGGGGAATACGGAAGTGGTCTGATAGGATAATAAGGTATATCCAGATCAAAGTTCCTTTCTGGATAATCTTTGGGCTTTAGCTCTGGATTATGGATCTCAGTTGGCTCGCCTATATCAGGCTTCTCATTGGCCGCGTGCATGTAGGAGAAAGTGCACTCCAGCAGCATGTCTACATCTGGCGTGCTGCTTATTTGATCCTTGCCTTCCATAGCTTTGGCAGAGTCTTTGTAATCCTGGCGGTCCATGTCTTGCAGACAGATGGATGTTGGACATGAGGGCTCGGCGCCTGCTTCTCTGCTCAGGGGGTTCTCACTGCTCTCCTGGTCCAGTTTTATTTCTGAACAATTCTGCATTGAAAAAGTTTCAGTGTTGAGGGACTCTATGCACACCGATCCATCGTGATCGGGCGAGTCGTTGCTGTGGAGGTCCAGGCTGCTGCACAGGAGACTAGTGTGGTCTGAAGGTGGCTCACTGGCAGGTGTGGGCAGGCCGTCGCTGGTCATGCCGTCCTGGCTGTACATGCTCTCGGACCAGCTGCTGTGCTCGTTCACGGAGTTCCCACTCTCTGAGAAAGGATAGGAATTAGAGATGCAGCAAAGCAACACATTTTCAGGGGAAAGTCCTGCATTATTTAATTCTAATCACAATTAAGACTTTTGTATTTCTACCACCTAAGTGAACACTAGCTGTATCTGAGGATCGGCTGTTAGGGGTGACTAGATCTCTAAACGGGGTATTTTCTCAGTGAATACCATTCGAGATTTTCTAAGATTATTTCTTTGTTGTAACAATACTTCTTCGCAATAATTCTTATACCATTGGAAAGCCTGTTAATTTCCCTTATAAATGGTGCCACATTTGTAAGGAACATGCATTTGTGGGATGAGCAGTAGAGCTGAGAATGTGGGTTGCGCCCATGAAAAATTTGCCAAATCCTCTCTGCCAATACCAAACAGCTTATTCTGCCATTGACTCGTTTGGTGTTTGGTGGACTGTATGATTGAAGTTTGAAAAAACAAGACATATATGGAAGAACCATACACAGCCACAACAACCTGGCACCTCCTCCTCATGCTGGTCACCAGCCTGGTCACACACTGCTGTGGGATGGCATCTCATTCATCAACCAGCATTTGTCGCAAGTCAGCCAACCTGGTTGTGTGGGTCACTCTGGCACTAACAGCACATCCAACCTGATCCCACAAGTGTTCTATAGGGTTGAGGTCAGGACTGCTGGAAGGCCATTCCATCCTCGCCACGCCCACATTCTGAAGGTAGTCTCTGAGTTTGATCCCAGACTATGGCAATATGGGATTGCTACTGGTTGCAGAATTTCATCATAAGCTGTTTGGCAATCGCAGAGAAGATTTGGCAAATTTTTTCATGGGCGCAACCCATGAATCCCACTCATCCCACAAATGCATGTTCCTTACAAATGTGGCACCATTTAAAAGGGAAATTAACAGGCTTTCCAACAGTATAAGATTTATTGCCGAGAAGCATTGTTACAACAAAGAAATAATCTACAAAACACAAATTGGAGTAAGGATACCTTTTGTGCTATGTTAATTTGAGTTGTTTTGCATTTTTCCACTCAGCAACTTGCTCAGCAAACTGACTTTTTGGTGATAAAATGTGTCACAGCATGATGTCATTTCCTGCACAAAACTGGTAGCGCATACGTTTTGGTCTACCAATAAAAAAAAATTATTTAACGTTTTCATGTTTCATGTATGTCGCAAATTGTATAGCTTTGGCTTTCTTACCTTTCCTGTAACAACTGACAAGGGTCAGTAGACAAGATGGACAGACTCAGACAGCTGCTAAAAATTGGCCAGTGCATAATAAGTATGTATCAGTGAACATCAATGAAATCTGCTTTATACTGTATGTCTACAAAAAGGGTCTGTTTAATGCATGCTGCACCAAAATTTGTGGGAAACAGTGACGGGAATTACGGCTCTTTGAAGAGAGCCGGATCTTATTTTTCTGTTCATATAACCACAGCAGACAGGAGTACAGGAGGAAGCATGCACTTTGGCATGCTTCCATTGTGGTTGTGTTTCACTGCTTCATTTTCTCGCTTGTTGAGCCGGGGAAGAGGAACAAATTTGAACAAGCAACCGGGAAATTCTGCACCATCCGCCGGGTCCAACACGATAGCGCATTGGTGTTGGCTATTGCTGTGCTGTTTGTGTTTTTTGTAAAAACTAACATGAGGAAAATCCTCTCAAAAATCATCCTACGGTGTTACTTTTAACCAACAAAAACCTTTCAGATGAAGCTTTTCACATAATTTACGGTCAGATCCCATTTCCATGGAAATGAATGCCTATAGCTACAAACATTTTTAGTCCTAAAGCAATTTGTTCCAAAATTCACTTCAATGGAAACACAGCTTCCGTAAGCAGAATATTATTCCAATTCAGTAACAATGTACAGCACTGGTAAAGGGGATTAACAAGACACCATGCTAGTCTGGAGTAAAATAGGTTTAAGAGGAGCTCTTAATGAAACTGAATGAAAGCTCATTACATTTTTATAATTATAACAATAACTAGAGACATGCATTTCCTGAAGAAAATGCGAGTGTGACTGCAGCGAAGCAGTGACTTTAGCATCATTCACTTTAGTGTGTGTGTGTGTGTGTGTGTGTGTGTAAGAACATATTTTTGGATGGAAGGTTCCAATACTTTTGATTTACTCATGATTTTTGTGTGTGTGTGTGTAGTTTGGGGTGCCAATACTTTTGATCAAACACAGGAGAGTGTGTGTGTGAGCATACAGTAGCTGGGAGTGTAAATACATTTGCTCAGACTGGTTATAGTGTGTATGCAACGTGTTATTCAAGCAGAAGTACGGATGACAAAAAAATAGAAACTGAAATGAGAATCAATGGGAGTGGATGGGAAAAAAGGGGAATAAAAATGAGTGTGGAGGGTAAATGTGTGCACGGATCCCTTAGCCTTATACAAGCGCACCATTCCCGACTGTGTCGGACGTTTTAGAATTGGAACAGTGCCGATATTCTGAAAATTGCCTACTGCAATCACACTAATAAATAAATAAGTTAATATGCATGGAACAACGTCAAACCCAAATATTTGTGGACACCTGATCATAACATGCACATAGGCTTTTTGAACATCAAATTCCATGTTCCTCTCCACTGCTGTTATAACACCCTCCACTCTTCTTTTCACCAGATTTTGCAGTGTGGTTGTGAGAATTTGTGCTCATTACAGAGCACTGTGGAGCGCACAACTATATGGCCAAATGTATGTGGAGACCTGACCAGATGTGCTTGTTGAACATCTTGTTCCAGATGTGTTCCTCCTTTGCCGTTATAACTACCTCCAGTCTTCTGGGAAGGCTTTCCACTAGATTTTGCAGTGGGGTTGTAGGGATTTGTGTTCGTTAAACCATAAGAGCATTAGTGAGGTCAGGCACTGATGTTAGAATAAGAGGTATGGGGTGCAGTTCATCCCAAAGGGATGGGTTCTGTGCAGGAACCTTCCATAGCAACCTTGGCAAACCATATCGTCTTGCATTGTATACAGGCACGCTGTCATGGTGGAACATGTTTACGCCGCTTAATTCCAGTGAAGGAACATTTTAATGCTACCCCATACAAAGACATACTATACTATTGTTTGCTTCCAAATTTGGGAAAGAACCTCGTGATGGTCAGGTGTCCACAAACTTTATATAGTGTACATTATAAATAATGCAACCTAAGCAACGAATACGGTCACAACTAAACTCAGGAATGAAAACTGTATCAGACGTGCTAATGCTGATAAAGACGCAGCCTGCACTCACCCTGCCTTGTCCTCTTGCCCTTCCTCCTCAACTTGACAGGCTTGACAACTAACTCCTGCTTAAAATCCTCTTGTGTGAGGGTGCTGTAGCGGCTGGAGGACATCTCCGAAATTCCCTGCGTGCTCTCCCAAGAAGTGATGGAGCTACTGCGGCTTCGCGTGTCCATTGACGTCTTCTTCTGGCCTTCATCCTCCTCTGCTAACTCTAGTGCTTCCAATGCCTGGCTGAACTCCTCCTGTGCCTCTTTAAACACCTCCTGTGCCTCGTCGGACTCCTCTGCCTTGGGCCGCTCTTCTGGTTCTGCAATGATAGCTACAGTTCTGATCGGCTGAGCGGTTTCCACTGCTCCGTTTGCGGGAAGCAAAATGGTTGGGGTGGAGAGAGGGGAGGTCAGGCGGTAGGACAGATCTGACACTAATGGAGGAGGAAAGATTTTTTAGTTCACTCAGTGGGCTACATTTACAAGCAACTTAATAACCCATGAATAACCTGACTAAAGTAAATCAAATAAACGAATGAAATTCCTATCATGTTAATAAATTGAATTGTTACAAACGTTTCTTCCTACCGTCCCATCATCATACTCAAGTGAGGATTTATGAGACTGAACTGATGTAATATTCAAGCAGCATGATAATGAATAACTGAATGTTCTGACTGGACTGGAATGGTCATGCTGACACTAAAGCCCACTTCCTGTATGCACATTAACTCTGGATTGGATTTCATTTCATTACACAACATGCATATAAATAGAGATTGTCTACGGTTCATCAGGAAGCTGCATAGTGACTCTTGTAGAAAGTCAACATTTCTGCCAAATCTGCTGAATCTAATGACCGTAATGACTTACAGTAACAAAAGCGAAAGTCTTACTGTTAGAGACTAATCCCTCGGGGCAGTTGGAGATACGCATGATGTCTCGGTCTCCCTTCAGAATAAAGATCTCATTTTCTGTGCAAGACACAGACACTATGTCTCCACAGCTTTCCATCCCACCGACAATGACCTTGAAGTGAACCAATAATTGCTTTGTCAATCTGAATAACGTATTCGTATTGTTACTTTAATGGATTATAATATTTTGGTCCAAGCATGAAATGCTATTGTCAGAAATTCACTTGAATTACACAACAAAACACAGTGTTACCTGGTTGGTACAGTCCACTATATAGACGCTGTACTCGTTCCAGCTGAGCACCCAGCCCTCCTTGAGGAAGCAAGTGACGAGCCCCAGCTGCCTGTCAGTGGGCCGGTATGCTCCGCTGGGGCTGGAGCGAGGGAAGAGCTCGAACTGAGGCACATCCTGGTTAAAGAGCGGCTTGAGTACATGCGTCTCTTGTACGCGCCCACGCACGTCTGTTCTCCAGAGTCGAAGGCCTGGTCGTGCCGCGTACACTAGAAGGTCGCTCTGCTTACACAGAGCAGGCTGAAAACAGGCGCCAAACTTGCCGTTGCTTCGAGGGAATAAGAGAATAGTTTACTGAACCTTGAGTATGCAAAAAAGAGATATACAGATTATACTTAGGACTATAGTCTGTGGCAATTATTATATAGTTTATACTGTTTCACAGGTTTCTTTTTTTTGGATTTTCCCCCAGTTTCGTCCCCTAATTCATGCCATGTCCAAATTCCACCCATCAGGATTTCTCCCATGTAACACAATGGCTACCAGTCAGGAAGAGCGAGGCTATCACGTTTTTCCTCCAAGACACGTCATACTCAGCTGCCACATCTTTACAAACTATCACTCATGCAAGGTCTGGGAGTGGTGTAACACACGGAGGAAAGCGCTCCTGCCCACCTTCTGTATGCATGCGCTTGGGTATTGCACAAGCTCGCCCATGATTGGCTAGTGTCACTCAAATTGAGCAGGGCGTATGCTGCCCCTTCCACCCCTAAAGTGCACGGCCAATTTTGCTCTCTCGACTCATGGCCACGGACAACTACGGCATCATCCGGAATTGAACTTGTGATCTCCTAATGACAAGGCTGGGACTGTTGGGACAGGGGCGTGTTTACCGCTGTGTTACATCAACTTTCCTTTTAACAACACTCAATAAGTGTTTGGGAACTGAGGACACTAATTGTTGAAGCTTTGTAGGTGGAGTTCTTTCCCATTCTTGCTTGATGTACAACTTCAGTTGCTCAACAACAACTATTGATATATGGCTTTCGCTTTGCATGGTAGAGTTTTAACTTGCACTTGTAGATGGAGTGATGAACTGTGTTCACTGA
>JAOVVG010000002.1:5887154-5898220 GCA_028566375.1 Leptodoras nelsoni
ACAATGTAAATAGTCATGAAAATAAAGAAAACGCATTGAATGAGAAGGTGTGTGCAAACTTTTGGCCTGTACTGTATGTTCCTTCCTCATGTCCTCACATGGCCGTTTTTCTACACTCTTCACACTCTCAGTTCTGGCTTGTTCAGATTTCTGCAAAGCTGCCTTGGTACAGCGGTGTAAAACACATAAATAAACTAGATCTGGAAAAAAAAGATCCTTTTGCACTACTATTTTTCGAACGTGATCATTATTTCCATCTGTTGTTTTAACAACTAAACCAAACTTGATCTTTTTTTCTTTTTTGGCCAACGAGAGAAAGAGAGAGAGAGAGAGAGAGAAAAGAAGATAAGTTGAAAATAATAGACTTCTCTGTATTGCCACATGGCGATACGACCAGAAGCCGCAGGGAACCACGACTTCACGTTTCATCCCCTAAAGCCCCCGCCTCGCTCGTTTATCACCGGGAGCGTCCGCTTATCGGTGCCTCGTCTCGAGATTTGACGCCGGCAGTGACACTTCAGTTTCGAGTGAGTCAGACGTGACAAAGAGGACTCTGTTATTCCCACGAGCCCCCTGACGAGCAGTTAGTGCAGCGCCGGCGGGCTGCTCAGCCTGAAATGAAGCGGCTGTAGAGAGTCAGATAGGTACGCTCGCTGCTGACAGATAAATTGCTGCTCTTGACAGGTTTGCGATGGGACCCTGAGGCAGTCAGAGGGATTATCTGTGCAGGCTCGTGTTTTCAGGAGCTCTCTTTGGGGCTTGTTATTGTGTTTTTTTTATATCATGATTATTTTGGTGCTTTTACAGGTCACATAAGATGTGCATAGAACGTTAAAACCTGGAGTGCCGTAAAAGCAGACGTGTGCGTGTGCGTTGGGTTTCAGATACTACTTCCTGTGTGTGTGTGAGTGAGAGAGAGACAGAGAGAGAGAGAGCATTTACTTATGTTTACCAGCACTCCAGAGAAAAGGGGATGTTTTTTAAGAGACAGGTTTCCTGTCAGCCAGTTTGTTTCAAAGCCATGCAGCACAAAAAAGCAACAGCTTTGGGAAAAACAACAAAAGTAAATGGAAAAAAAGCCTGCTGCTGGTTGCTATAACCAGTTTTACCCACCTATACCCATCATGTGAAGGTTACTTATTACCAGGTTGTTTTGCCGGTCATTTAACGGTATAAAAAGACAAAAAAATTGGTATAGCTCTGAAATATTTCCAAGCATTAGGTAAGGTCTGAGATGTATGTGGAGTTTTAGGGTGAGATGTAAGACACTAGTGGATCTGCACATCATTGTGAGTTGTGTTTTTGTTTTGGCACCAGATTTCTAACTGTCAGCTTGTGTTACCGATAGCCCCAGTGATTTATAAATTGCAGACAAGGTCTCGGTGGGTCTGGTGAAGTTTACTGCTAGTGTGTGTATGTATGTGTTTATTGCTGCTGTTCCGATAAGCGGTGGCTCTTGGGAGCTGTGCAGCTGATGGCGAGCCTGCACGCACTACTGATAGGAAGCCCGCAGAAGTGACGGGTGACGTCTGCCTCAACTCTACCGCTTATCTCTGGTTAAATTTAGCCTTTGACTCATTTTGACAGTTAGTCATGTGGCATGAGTCTCTCATTCTCACAAACACACACACACACACACGTACACCCACGCCCACACCATATACACAGACATTGCGTGCCACACTTTTTTGGGTGGTAGGCAGTGTGTGTCTGTGTTTAAAGGTCACTGTTGGGGACTTTTGCCTTCTTGCTAACCTCGTGTTACTTCTGAGGCGTGCAGCACAAGTCTGCTGGAACGCTGATTTAGCCCGTTCGGCCACTCTTCTCTTAAATTGTCATTCTTTTTTTTTTGCCTTAGACTGAGATCAGGTTCAGTCTAGGACACCATCAGGGTGCACTGTGTCTGTCTTTTAGCACAAATTACTAGGAGTAAGTGTGCTTTCATTTGTTTGTCTTTTCAGTGCAAGGTTTGCTGGTTTTTTTTATTAGATTGGAGCACTAAATGTTAAAGCTTTTAGAAAAGCACCAGAGTGACAAGCCAAGCAATCAGATTACAAGCTGCGGCAAGCGAAACAAACAAACAAACAAATGAAGAAACAAACCAAAAAACGAGCATCAGGAGTGAAAATGAGGAGATTTGCTACATGTTGAATGGAAATAATTTCATTCATTCATCTTAAGGATAGCAGCAGCTTGATCCTAGTTTGGGTGGATCCTGAGCCAGTGGATGGAGCAGCAGTTTTTCATCACAGGACACACTCAGTTGCAGTTCAGGGGTTTATTTAGTGTAGTCATTCCACCTACCGGATGTGTAAGGAAACCGGAGAACCCTGAGGAAACCCCAGGCAGAGGGAGACCCCAGGGAGAGATGCATGTGAATGAAACTCCATACATATAGTCAGAGGTCAGGATCGAATCCGGGACGGTGCATGCTGTAAGGCATGAACTCTACCCGTTGTGCCACCACGCTGCTCTGCTCTGCAAATCTTTCATTGCCTGGAACTGCAGCGATAAAATGCAGAAAAGTCTGTAGAACCAAGTGGGGTGAAAACATTTACATTTACAACAGACACCCTTATCCAGAGTGACTTACATTTATCTAATTTATACAGCTGAGCAGTTGAGGGTTAGGGGCCTTGCTCAGGGGCCCAACAGTGGCAGCTTGGTGGAGGTGGTGGGGCTTGAACCCCCAACCTTTTATTCAGTAACCCAAAACCTTAACCACTGAGCCACCCCTGCCACCTAATATCATTTTCTTTAATATTCTTGCCTTAGAAATCAGTAAAGGCAGGGAACACCCGAGCGATCTAAAGCACGTTCTGAAGCTGAACAGGGCCTGATGTCACTTCCTGTAACTGTTTGAGCGTGTAAACTGATCTGTGAGGACAACGGAAGAGCAGCAAGGGCTTGCACAACACACTGCAAAGCCTGCAGTGATCTGCGGGAGCCAGTACCACTCGTCATCTCTTAACAAGAACAACGATAAGAGACTTCAACAGGCTGAGGGCTGTGTTTTTGACAAATCATAATATATTATAATCAGGCATGTGTTTGCTTTACACTGGGTGTAACATTTTTTAAAACAACTGCCTAATTCTGCTGCTTAATTCCAAAAGCACAGAGTTATGCTAAACACTGTGGGCCATCCATAACGTCTTCACCCTTCATGAACTTTTCCACATTTGGTAATTGGATCAATTGGCTCTCCAGAAAATAATAGCTCTGTAGAGTCTGGAGAATCCTCCACAACTCTTCTAGAGACTTTGACCATCACACTTATTTCTTTTTTCTTTTTGTATGCAAATCCCAGCAGCCTTCATTTTTGTCTGAAAAGTGGTCTGTTGTAATGTAATGTGTTGCTTGTAATGCATCAATAACAAAAGTTTTACCTAAAAGCAATAGGGTGCCTAAAGACTTTTGCAATCCAATGAAATGTCTTTCTTTTTCCAGAATGGTGGCTTAGTATTGCACACTTGCATACAAAACAAGCAGTCGAGCCTGTTGTGTTGAGTATGCACATAAGCTAAGCGTGCGTGTGTCCAGAGCACTTTAATCCCATTCACTGCGATGTTTTGTATTCTGCCTAAACACTGATGGTGTTAGCCTCTAAATCTCTTCAGATCAACCTAATTCCGTGGAGAGACCAGATCGAGATTAAGCCATGCATCATTTACAGCTTACCTCTGATATTTAACTATGCCGCAGTTTCAGGTGACGGAAGTATCGTATGTACTGTGTTAAGACCCTGATCAAGTGTAATGACTGTAATTTACGCTTTAGATGACGAGACTAAAGGGGTTTCTGATAGGAATTATATACAGTACCATGACAAAGTTTCTGCCCCCTTCCCAGTTTCTTCCATTTTTGTTCATTTGTCATGTTTAAATGTTTCATATCATCAGACTAAATTTAATATAAGATAAAGACAACCTGAGTAAACACCAAATGCAGCTTTTCAATGATCATCCCATTTACTGAAGATAAAGATTTATTCATAATCTGTTACCCATGTTATAAAGGAAATTGCCCCCTTAGTTACCAAATCGATCAGTTAACTAAATTCAATTGACTGTCCGATTTATTGTCAGTAGCCACACCCAGGCATGATTACTGCCAGACCTGTTGAATCTAAACATCACTTAAATAGAACCTGTCTGGCAACACATGATGCCACGTTCTAAAGAGATTCGAATACTGATGTGAAACAAAGTCACTGAAATCTACCAGACTGGAAAGTGTTACAGAGCCACTGCTGAGGGACTCCAGTGAACCACAGTGAGAGCCGTTATCCACAAGTACAGACAAGTTTGAACAGTGGTGAACCTTCCCAGGAGTGGCCAGCCTACCGAAATATCACCCAGAGCCCATCAATAACTTTCACAAGGTCACAAAAGAACCCAGAGGAACATCTGAACACCTGCAGGCCTCACTTCTCTCAGTTACAGTCAGTGTACACGATTCCACAATAAGAAAGACATGGGGTGGAAAATGGCATCCATTGGAGCACTGCAAGGCTCAAAACACTGCTGACCAAAAAGAACAAAGGCTCGTCTCACATCTGTCAAAAAACATCCAGACAACCAATTTTGGGATAATTATTCTGTGGACTGATGAGTCAAAAATGGAACATTTTGGAAGACATGCCTCCTGTTACATCTGGTGTAAAGCTAACACTGCATTCCACCATAAGAACATCATAGCTACAGTCAAACATGGTGTTGGTAGTGTGATGTTCTGGGGCTGCTTTGCTTTTCTGCAGGACCTTGTCATAATTGATGCAACCATGAATTCTGCTGTCTATCAGAAAATCCTGTCAGTTTGTGACCTAACTCTCAAACATAGCTGGGTTCTACAGCAGGACAGTGATCTGAAGAACACGAGCAAGTCCATATCTGAATGGCTAGAAAGAAACAAAATGAAGGTTTTGGAGCATCCTAGTCAAAGTTCTGACTCGAATCCCATTGAGATGATGTGGAAAGACCTTAAACGGGCAGTTCATGCTCACAAACCCTCCATTTGAATCCCGCTGAAATAAAATGGAGAAGAGTTGGCCAAATTTCTTCTATGGCAATGTAAAAGACTCCTCACAAGTTTTCCAAAAAAAATTGATTGCAGAAGGGGGGCAATTACTTTTTCAGATGGGTGATACAGGGTTTGAATCAATCTTTATCTTCAGTAAATGGAATGATTATTTTAAAGCTGCAGTTTGTGTTTACTCTTGTTGTCTTTATCTTATAGTAAAATGAGTTGGATGATCGGAAACGTTTCAACATGACAAATTAGCAGAAACAGGAGAAATTGGGAAGGGGGCAAATACTTTGTATTGCGTTTACAGTATGAGAACATTATTAGCATTATGATATGGCTAAAGTTATTTTTTCAGTGTCAGACTGTTGAAATGAAATCTTCTACCACCGTTTAAGATGTGTCCACTTTTGATAATCCCTCTAGTTTCTGTGTCAGAGACAGACAGACAGACAGACAGACAGACAGACAGACAGACAGACAGACAGACAGACTCTGTTGTGAAAACATCAGCACTGTTCCGGCGTCTGGTTTTCAGTCACACGTTTTGCCTGCTGCCCCTATCTCACCCTGCCTGCATGATATAACCCAAACACTGTAGCATGTGTGTGAGTGTTCCTGTTTGGATCCAGTCCTGACTTCCTGTCTCTTTTCATCTTCTCCTTCTTTTCAGCAACACCGAAACCAAAGGAACCAGTGGCCGTTTTGGTTGCGCTTGGCCTCTGCGTTGTACGCTCTCCTATTCGACGGCGAGCCAGCAGTTCACAGGAGGAGACGGGAGGATCGCAGGTGAGATGGCCGCCGCGACAAGATCCTCCACCTCCGCTCAATGGCACTGTTCGACTTTCGACACGGGTTTTTAGGGGGAGAAAACGAGAAGGAAGACGATCTCCGCGGGACGGGGACCTCCTCGTTTGCCCCCCCCTCAAGAAGATGCCATGGTTCATGAGATTATTTTCATATAAGACTTAAAGGTATTTTGTACAATATTTTCTGTCTTTCGCTTGCACTTCCATATTGTATACATTTTGAACAACTTCTGTCCTGGGAATGCCTTATCATCTCCAGCCACTGCAGAAAGACTGCTGAATACTGAATGTGGACTGAAGAAGAAAAAGGTGCTGGCTTGGAAGAGGCTTTTTTTTTTTTCTACCCCCTCTTCTTTTCCATAAAACCTTCCAGGACACCAATCATCCTGACTAATCTCCAAAGAGTTTTGCACCTCAGTATGTCTGCCTTGGTGTCGTTTCCTAATTGTTAGGATTTTTGTTTTTGCTATTTTTACCCCCCCACAGCAGTTAGCAGGAATAGGTAGTGGACGGGCCTCGAACTACTTGAATTTGGTGTCTCTCACTAACGAGCTTCTCAATAATCAGCAAGAGAGATCACCGAATAGTTGGAGGCAACACGTCATCGTCTCAAAAAAAAGCTTGAAGAACAAGAGCGTAGTGCCTATATAATACACTTTTAAAAAAAAACTCAAACCACCTTCCTCAATTTTTTAGTGAAACTTTCCATAACCCTGATTGCTTTTATGCCTGTTTTTTTTATACTGTCAAAGGACATTCACTGTGGTTATTAGTCTGTAAGTTTAACACCAAAAAAACCTCAGTACTGATTCTCACCACATGTGTTCAGGTTAATTTAAAAAAAAACATACATCACTGATTTTCTACTGAACATTTTATATACCACTGGTCCTCTTGGTTGGCTGTTGAACATCATCATAGCCACTCGTTTTCTCAGCCACAGAGCAATACTGTGTCTGTGAAGTGACTGTGTTTCTCCTCTCAGGATACTCGGGTGATTTTTTTGTCTTACAGAATTTCAAGTTGTGCTTTTTATACTTTGCAGATGATGTATGTTTCAGTGGTTTAAATGTTTTTTTTGTTTTTTTTTTAAATTAACCACTACTTTTTAGACAAAGACATTCTTCTGTCAATTGTTAGCAAGAGTGTAGACCCGCCTTGTTTAAAGACACTGATGGATTCTTAATGCTGTTTTTTTGCTTGTAGAGCTTTTTTTTAATATTCTTTTTTTTAAGGAGTGATGTATATTTGGTGAGACTCGGTTTTCCAGTTTTCAATCTTAAAGGATTTTTCCTTACCGTTACACACACGAATCGTTGGACGTGATATGAAGGACCTAGCATGGTTTCATTTAAGAGCTCTAAAGATTAAAACTCGGTGTTAGAAATCTACTCCGAAATTTGCCTTATTGGTTTGCGAATGTGCTAGTTTCACAGACGTGATGGGTCGACTGCGTTAACTGTGGTCCTATGATTACGCAGGTACACAGGCATGGTACAAAAATGTCTCAAGTTCTCATCGCTGAACAGTGTTGCCATCTGTGAGTGTGGGGCGCAGGCTACTTTTCAAGCATGGTGAATGTCCAGAGAAATGCTGATCGTTTGTTTCCTGCAGATCGTGAACGCTGAGCCAGTGACTGTAGCCCTCACCACTCAGTAGCTACCTTCCTCGCTTCACCCAGTCCTCATCCGTATACATTCACTCCTTAGACTTTTTTTAAGGATTTTTTTTTCCTTTTTTTTTGGTATGCTGATTTTCTTTCTTTTAATGGTAATTTATACATTTTCGTCATCTTTTTTTAAATTATTTCTTTGTATATTGATCCATTGCTACTGTATAGATCGTGTGCAATTTCTTTTCTGTGTGTTTCTTGCCACTTTTGTTTTGGTCTGGATGTGCCTGTGTTTTGTCTTCTTCCTCACCCTGTGGATTACAGAGGGGAGAGGGTAGCCATTTATTTTGGATCTTGTTTCATGGTGATAACTTCCTGAATTCTTTTTGACATTACTTTTAAGGCCATGAAAAGTGAAGTGAGAGATAAATTATAACCATTGTAGTCCTACAAGCCTGTATAGTGCAGATTGGAGCAATTGTGTTATGAACTATGAAGGGAGATGGATATTTTTTTTTTCTTTTTATTTGAAGAACTTGTCCTTGAGTCTTGGTTTCTTCTGAAGAACACAAATGGTAATGACAAACATGAGAAGGAATTGTAACATTACTGAATCTGTTTACCAGACTGAGGGAATCCGAGAGCAGTGAAGGACTGTGAAGTTATCAATTCCAGATGGGTGACAAATTAAAGGTATGGTCTGGGGGGTATTTTTTTTTTTTAGATCTCAACCCATGGTGGTCCCTACTGCCATCATCCAGACACCAGTTAAATAAAGAAAGAATGATATTCATTCCTCCAGTACAGTTCCACAGTCTGTACCAAGGCGCCTTGATTCTGTGCTGGTGGCTTGTGGTGGTTCTACACCTTTAATTTGTCACTTTATTTTACAGTAAAGTAAAATTCCCTGAAGAAACACTTTGCCCATAACACAGCAGTGAATGAAAGCTCGTGGTCCCTAATCTCGCCGACCTCATTTCCATGATGCTCACTGTCTCCTACCAGGTTTCCTTCATAATTCATATCAATAACATTACAGCTGTAAATATTATATTTCTTATTACATACGACAAAAACAGGGTAGGAACGATTGATCAAGACACTGGGCCATGTTAATGTTGAGTTAGCTCTCTATCTTCACTGTATCCACTATTTTCTTGATTTACATGCACTGGAAAATATTTTGTAACTGTCTAATGTCATCGTTTTTTCTTTTTTTAATATTCCAGTGTTTTACTAAGTAGCCTCTCCTAATATCTCCTTTTACTCAAAGGATTGCAAGCACACCATGGTGTCCAGTATTAGATTGATGAAGTGGTTTGTACAGAGGAAGGACGAGGAGCTGAGGTCTCGCCACCAATTTCAGTTGTTCAAAGACAATTCAAGGTTTAAGAGAATCTTGACAGAAACCAGCAGTATCATGAAAAGTGTTTTAGTCTCCAAATTTTCGGTTTCCAGTTTCCAAAAGTAGGTGTACGGATGTTCGAGGTATTCTACTTGCATAGGGATTTTAACAAATCCAGTTTTGTTTTTTCGTCTTAAAATAAACCACAGAATTAATAGTTTGGTCAATTGGCATTTGTAATGAGCTACACTGTATTTTTTATTTTATTTTTAATTGCCAGAAACCTGTTATTGTAAAGTTTTATGAATATAGAGATGCCTAAACGCCTTTTAGTTCAAAAAGTAAAAAAATAGTCTTGAGGCTCACAATTCTCTGTATACCAAGAAATGAGACCCAGCGAAAATGTAGCATTTGTTGTAAACATTGAACTGTGTGTCTTCGAGACTGTACCATGCACTCTGTTGTTTTCTTATGTTTTGATACAGTATAGAAGTTTTAGACAATGTTATATAGTGCAATATGCTGTATATAAGAGCTTTGCTCTACAAAAATGATTTCTGCCTTTTTTTTCCATTGGTACATTTTTTTTTTTTCATTAAAATTGTATTAAAGCCTGGAATGCTCTGGGATGTGTTCATTATTAAACGCACACTGGTAAAATTTTGGAGTAAAAGAACTTGAGGGTGTTTATTGGAGTCACACTGTGCTCAGGCAGAATGTATTGTTCTCTCTCTCTCTCTCTCTCTCTCTCTCTCTCGCATATCCTCTTGAATCAGCGAGTCGAGGTCTATCCAGCTGCTTCCCTCTCCTACTGCGAGGTCATTAATTCAGTGGGCCATGCTATGCTTCCTGCTCACACTAATGACTGCCTGTTCTCTCTCACACACACACACACACACACACAGAGCTATAAATGTTCTAGACTAATGTGCTAGTAGACACCATGCAGGAAAAATTCCCCTTGAACCAAATTAATACTCTTTGTTAATGGACACAGTTTCAGAGAAATGGAGAAAAAACAGCAAACCCCAGCTTTTTGGTCAGATTTTGGTTGCTCACTTACTTTCAGTACTCACTTTATCCTGGTTAGGAAACTGTGGATCTCTGAAACATTGTGTGCAAGCTGGGAATATACACTGGATCTATCTCGGGGCACCATGTACCTTTACACACATTCACTCAGACTTACAGTGAGGAGAAAGTATAAATAGTTTAAGCATACTTTAAACTTAACTTGAAATACTTCCAGTGGATAATAGTCCCTTGAAATGTACACACTTAATGTCTTTTGATGTTGTACTCAGAAATATGACCCCCAAAAAAGTATGCATCCATGAGCATAATCAAAGACATGTTTAAGAAATGCCACTCTTAAAGGGAAAAATTATTCAGGCACAACAAATTAGCATTAATACTCTGTTGCAAAGCTGTATTGGCAGTTACAGCTTTGGTGCATCTATAGAACGAAAGTAATGAGCTTTTTGCAGCATTCAGTGCTCCATTTTTGGCCCATTGCCCTTGCCAAATCGTACCATTCCTCAAGGTCATGAGGGTACCTCTGATGGACTTGCAATTCTAAAATCCTCCATAAACTTTCAATGGGATTCAATTCATGAGGTGAATGCAAGCACCAAAGTCCATCTTCTCCCCAGATTCAGTTTCTTGAAACATAGCATTAAATTCTCCCCTAATATATGACCGTTCCATTCATGTTTACTTCATGAGATGTGGAATTGTACAGTATACCAATACTTGGGTACCAATATTAGACACATCTCTGCACTTCCTCTATAGCAGAAGGGTTTACCAACAGAGATGGTTGCAGTGCAGTTCCTTGCTCATTGTGCTCTGTGTAAATGTTGTTCCTACTGCTTTCAGGTTGTCCTGCAACTCCTTTCAAGGACTGCTAGCTTCTCTGTTACCTTCCATATCTCTACCCTGAGAGTGTATTATGAAATATTAAGTGATGCACCTATCTAGGGATGATTAGTGGTGGTTCCTTTACCTTCAGATTTAAAAAGACATTTAAATCTAAAAATGTATACAAATATTTGGAGTAATAAACAGGTACATATACTACATACAGTAATACAAACCACATTTCCAGAAAAGTTCAGACAAAATGCAATAAAAACTGAAATTTGTGCCATATATTTTCAGATTTTTTTATGCCACAGGTGATGTCAGTCAGTCATTTTCTGTACCGCTTATTCCCAGTTACGGGGTCACGGGGGAGCCGGTGCACAGCCGGCAACTCTGAGCGCAAGGGCAGGAA
>JAOVVG010000002.1:5939201-5950693 GCA_028566375.1 Leptodoras nelsoni
CCACTCCACAATATGGACTTGTTTTTCATAATGTGTTTGTAAAGTTCTGTGTTTTATATGTGTAAATATGTAACCATGTTATGTGTTTGCTTCCTTTTGGAAACACTTGGAAGGACTAACTTGAAAAAGAGGTTCTTAATCCCAATGGGATACAGTATTTCCTGATAAAATAAAGTTGAAATAAAATAAATGAAAAAAAAGAAAATGTGATACATCAGGCCAGGCCACCTTCTTCCATTGCTTCATGGTCCAGTTGTGATGTTCATGTGCCCATTGTAGGTGCTTTCAGCAGTGGACAGGTGTCAGCATGGGCACTCTGATTGGTCTACAGCTACACAGTTCCATGCACAGCAAGCTGTGATGCACTGTGTGTACTGACAGCTTTCTATCATAGCCAGCATGAACTTTTTCAAACCCAGGAGGGCTAGCCTTCACTCCCCATGCCAATCAGTGAGCCTTGAGCACTTGTCACTGGTTGTCCTTCCTTGTACCACTTTTGCTATAACCACTGCATACTGGAAAGCCCCACAAGACCTGCTGTTTTGGAGATGCTCTGACCCAGTCATCTAGCCATTAGAATATGTCCATTACCAAAGTCACTCAGATCCTCACTATTGTCCATTTTTCCTGCTTCCAACGCATCAACTTCGAGAACTGACTGTTCACTTGCTGCCTAATATAACCCATTCCTTGACATTGCCATTGTAATGTGATAGGCAATACTTCACCTATCTGTGGTTTTAAGGTTTGGAGTGATTGGTGTTCTACAACTGAATAAATCTAGCCATACTAGCCATACACTTAACCTTATCTCTTTTATATTGAAACATTTATCCTATGAACAATTTTGTAAAGATTACTATACACCTACCAGCACTGAGCATCACTTCATGTTTCCTATTGGATTACATCCATTTACACCAGCATGAGATAAAAACACAATGGGCAGCTGAAGGCTTCACCTCTGCTCTTATTTCTACAGACAGGAACTTCAGAACACATGGGGTCCAGATGCTGTAGTTAAGAGCCATTGTTCCTGCATTGTCAGTGACAGCTTCACTCAACAGATCTCTGTGACCACATTTGTCTTCCAGGACACAGATTCAGCTCCCAGTCTCATAAACACCTTTATTCATCCACACACAGTGCTACAAATTTATATTAAAAACAGCAAAATAGTAACACCAATATTTAAGCTGTCTAAGATATCTGATCGTATATATAAGGCCTCATAAAGCAGTGTAAGAAATCAACGTATTATAAGTTGACAAATGAGCAATGTATAGACTGTCAGATTTGTGAGTGATTGATGCAAGATTTTATAAAAGGGTCTTTAAATAAAGTGTTATACTTAATGGTCAAAGCTTATTCCAAGCCATACACACAAAACCATAAAAACGATTGAGTTTAAAAACTAAAGTGACTTGTTTTTGAAGAAATCCGGTAATTCTAGCCTATATCTTTTTATCATTGTCAACATGGCCTACATTTGCAAGCATGTGCTTTATTACACTATCAGTCACTGTTATCTTCAGCTGAAGTGTATCTTCAGAGCCATACCTGATGGTAGCTTGCTGCTGGCAAACCTTTTTCCTAGTATAAATAGAAATGTGTACATGCTCAGAGCATGTTGGAGTTTTATCAGGGTTTTCACTAATGTTTATTCTATACTAGTCTGATTATAGCTTCTTGAGACCGTAGGTGCAGACTCAGTGTTTTGTAATCAGGAGCAGAGGGAACGCTGAGGTGACGTCCAACATTGGTGATTAAAATGCAAAAGTGGATCCTGAAAACCCCACGCATGTTCTTTATCTTAATGAAGGATGGGTGAGTATGTCTGTTTATCCATTAGTTGTGTGGCATGTGTGACATGTATGTGTGCTGGGAAAAGAAGGAATGTATCTTTGTGTGCACGTGCATATGTGTGTATGAAGATTAAAAATGTTCATTCACCAATCAGTTTATTTTTCAGTTATTCATCATTTTAGCAGATTAACAGACTTATTTACAAACCACAGTAAAACTTACAGGACGGACATAAGCCTGTCCCTGGGACTTTAAAACTTTTAAAATCCCAGGTTTTAAACTGGTTTTAAACTGTACTGTAACTTTCAAACTGCCCTCCTTCCTGAGCCCCCTTCTTCGGATCCCCTCCCTCCTCTCTCTCTGTTTTTCTTTTCAGTTGCTGAGTGGAAGGCGTGACCCAGTATGACCCCTGAGTGCTATGTTCGTGTGCTCTGCTGTGCAGTTAGTGCTGATGTCAGCATCTTACGGGAGGATTTAGCGAGCTCCCTCTCTAACAGAGTGCTGCCATTTAAAGGCACAGTATACTTTTTTGTAGCGAATCTACTTTTCTGCAGCTCATTTCTTTTATTCAGTTAAGAGGATTGTACAAACAGTGGAAAAGAGGAAATACTGACAATGATGTTTTTTTTTTACTTCCTTACTTATTTATTGCACACTAATAGCTTGCTTCCTTATTTATTTATTTATTTATTTATTTGTTTGTTTCTTTATTTTAGACATTTGGTAAATACATTGGACTGGCGATTAGAAGGTCATGAGTTCAAGCCCCAGCACCACCAAGCTGCCACTGTTGGGCCCCTGAGCAAGACCCTTGACCCTCAACTGCTCAGTTGTATAAAATGAGATAAATGTAAGTCACTCTGTATAAGGGTGTTCTCCAAATGCCATCAATGTAAAAAAAAAAATAAACAAATAACTATTAATAGATATAATTATAATTTCTACTTCTGGTAACTGCATTTTGGTGCCTTGTACTTGTACTGAGCAATGACAATAAAATTGAATCTGTCTATCAATCTATCTATCATAAGCACAAGTATTGCTGCAGTGAAGGCACAATTAAACAGCCTAGTCTGAAGTTTGTTTTTTTAATTACATCACTAACAAAATTGTATTTAGTAAAGAACATGGGATGTTTAATCCATCAATAGTTACATGTAACAGCAGGGAACATCAATGACACTACTTAGTTCCTGGTAACATTCATATCAGCTGCAAACAGGCACACACCAGCTCCTTTTTTCTCTCTGTTGAATTTAATAAGACAATAATGCAGCTTGTTACAGCTTTACCTATGACTTTTACAAATTAAATTCCTGTTCCTCCCTGGTGATTCATCCCCATGGGCTACGCACAGACAATTAAATGTCTTTTTCCTCTCATACTGCTACTCTGACACGCTCATGCACATTTCTCCTTCACAACATAAGAAGGATTCTTCTATTTCAGTCTACACAGATCACTCAGGTGCTTGCTCTGTCTCTAAACATTGGATTGGCCTAGTGCACCTTGTTCTGAATGCCATTTAACCTGAACGGTTCAGAATGCAACTATACAGTACAACTTGTTTTCAACCTTCCCAGGTTGCCCTACACCACCCCATTTCTTCACTCCCTCTCCTGACCTCCTGTAGCTGCCCACATCAGATTCAAAACACCAATGCTTGCCTACAAAGCTTAAAATGCACCAGCACCCATGTACCTCAAAGCACTTATCACACCCCACAATCTAGCACTGTCCGATTGGTCCCACCATCTCTCATTAAGTCATGCATCATGACTCTTCTCTGTTCTGGATCCTAGGCAGTGGAACGAATGAATTATTTTAGACTGATGGTATTCTAAGTCCATTACCCAGTGAACCAGTATCAAGAATTAATCATTTATCAATAAATTTATTGATCAAGCATTTATTGATAGAGAATTCATAGCACTTCTGTAAGTCAATATTAATAGGGATGTCTGCCAGTTGCCATAAATGTAAATGTTAATGCAAACCCTGACACTGGAGACTCCTTCAGAAAGGTTGAAATTACTGTCTGCCTCTTCCTCATTACTCCCATACTACTCCCTGCTATACTACTCCCTCCCATACTACTCCCTGCTATACTATACAACCAAAACTTTTGGACACATCCATAGGTGAGCCTTCCCCAAACTGGTTTGACAAAGTTGTAAGTGCACAGTTGTATAGGATGTCTTTGTATGTCGTACCATTCCAATGTCCCTTGACTAGAACTAAAGGGCCCAAAGCATGTTCTTGCATGACAAGTGTGCTCCATGCAGACTTTGCCAAGGTTGCAGTGAAAGAACTTGATTAGTCTCCACAGAGAGCTGTTCTCAACTCAATGAGCATCTTTTGGATGAACTGGAACGTGGACTGCGCCCTAGCATTCATGACCTGTTGCTGAATGGGCAAATCCCCATAGCCATGTTCCAAAATCTAGTGGAAAGCCTTTCCAGAAGAGTGGAGGCTTTAATAGCAGCAAAGGGGATCTGGAATAGGTTTTTAAATAAGCACATGTGGCTGTGATGGTCAAGTCATATAGTATATTATGGAAAAATCATCAACACCTTCTGGATAATCTAATTAGAGAATTCAACAGTGCTGTGGTATAATGATGAACTTCATGGCATGAGAAACAGCAGTGGTAGGCTCCAAAGGTGAAATCACACACTATTCTTATAAATAATGCATGAATTGGTGCCATGTGTTACTATTAAGCAGCACTTTTCCTGCTTGTAGCACTTGCCAGCAGGATGTCCTGACTGCTCCTTGTGTAACTGTGTATAGTAGTATCTTATGAAACTAACCCACAACCTCTCCTTATTATCTCTCACAGACACAGTAGACATTGTGCAATGTTTTGACAGACATATGGGGCATGCAAAAATGTTTTGTTCCTGTGCACCAATGAGTCAGCTTCTTGTTTTAATGAGAAGGAAAAAAAAATAGAGCCATCTCACATATCACATTGATATGTGAGAAAATAAGAGTAAGAGGTTGTGTGAATGCATGAGTGGGTACATCTATATACAGTGTATGGACATATAAAAAAAAAACCTTATGACGCGCTTGTGGTTTTTACTTCTCTGTTAAGTCTGCATGCGATGTACATCTTTGTCTAACACCTTTTAACCACCAATAGCAGCAGGAGATTTGTGATGGAATATAATGTGAGTGTGTGAGGGTGTTTGTTCAATTCTGTAAGAGAAAGCACCACATGTCAGTTTGTGGTCACGACTGTGGTTGACAAGTGCAGCGAGTATCAGACAGGGTGGGTCATACATGTAGGATATGATTAAAATGTCTCTGTAAACAACACACACACACATACAGATTCGAAAAAAAAAATACGGAGGTTCTTGATAGAAACGCATGTGATGTTTTGCAGCAGTTTATGAAAGTGCTGAGTTGTTTCGACCCTTCCCAAGCACCACGGGGGAAAAAAAACTGTGCAGCTGAGACACTTGATTTGTTCTCGTCTTACACCAAGAGCAAATTCCCATGTGTACAAGAACCACTTGTTCTCTGCACCTGATAATACTTTATAAGCTGCTTGATGGGCAGCATAAAAAGATTTGTGTGAACAGCTGTGTTAGAGACGTCACCATCTCCATTCCAAACCATGCCATTCTCTAATGCCTCTCCAGAAGCCACATGAAAGAATTCTCCTTTCATCCCTGGTGCACTTGAGTGTTAAATCTTGATATTAGTTAAAAACACCATTTTTTTTTTATACCACCCCATAGCACAACAATTGCCCCCATTTACCACTTAACACCGCATTATTCTTCTAAATAATACTGTATGTTTACTTTTGTCTGTATATAACTCATATGGGGTTGCAAATTGAGCTTTTATTTGCTCTTGGTCTGCTCTGCTTCACAAATTTAACATGTCTGCTCATGCTGTTCTGTAGTAAAAGTTACTGTTAGTAACCTCAGAACAATAGATAGAATGGTCCACACTCACACACACACATCTCAGGAGAGGAGAGGCTGCAACTCACCCAATCAGTCTTCCCACTCATGTTAGGTACACATTTTTATCTCTAGCCCATAATGCATGCTGGGAACTGGCTATCCCCCAAATCCAATTGGCCCACTCCAGCCAATCCTCTCTCAGGTCCTGTGGCTGATGCCATATAGCCCCTCCAGGGTCTAACCATCCCGGTAACCCATAGCACTCTGAGCCCAAACAATTATAGTCCCAAACAAAGTCCCTGAATTTACTTTGTCTCTCATGCCGAGGCCTCTCCTGAGCCTCCGGCAGCACAGAGCTAGACAGTCTTTCACCTCCATAGTGCAGCTATTCTGTATGCTCCTTGGGGCTTACAGTCTCTGCACTGCAGAAGCCGTGAGCTCACTACAGGCTGTGCTGCATGTATATGCTGTCCACCACATGCTCAGCTTTACTTAGTGAAAACCGGGGTATCACCGTTACACTGCACTGGCTCACTAACACTACCTTGGCATTAGTATCAGACACAAAGAGAGAAGAGTCAGGGTGCTTCCCATCCCGCTTTCTTCGCTGACCTAGGATCACTGGACTCCAAACTTGGTGCCCTTGCTTCCTGCATCGCTGGCTGCTCACCCCCAGAATACACTCCACATGCTTGACCATGCTGACTGCTTCCTGTAGAGCCATTGGAGCTGCAAACTGTACTTGCCTTTTTAACTCCCCGGGAACAAGCGCATTCACAAAATAGTCCGGCAATAATTCCATGCTAACTGCTTCCTGAAAGCCTATACTTGCCTCAGCATCATAGTAATCTTCACAGCCAGCATGCTCAGCTGCTCTCCCTGAAAATGCTAGTGGTATAAGAGACCCTGCTTCACCTCCATTAACCCTGGGTATACATCCAAAACACTGCTGAGGTGCTGCGATCAATGCAGCTAAATAGATTTCCACCATAGCCAGAAGCCAGTCTTGTTGTGCTGAAGCTGTCTGGAAGCACGCTGCCTTGGTTTTTCACCTTTTGACACCACCTTCATCGGCGATGGTCAGGACTTCTTGTTCTGCAATGATGTCATGGAACCATTCCACTTCTGCACTAATGTGACATTGCAGGGATGGGGCCACGAGAAGAAGCCATTTTCCACAACAGTCACACTTTTAACAAGGTAACTTTATTTAGTTACCTCAGAACAATAGACACTCAGTCAGTCTTCCCTCTCATGGTAGGTACACTTTTTTACCCCCAGCCTGTAATGCATTCCAGGAACTGGCAATCTCCCTAACCCGACTGGCACACTCCAGCCTGAAGAAACCTGTTTGGAAAACTGTCTTCTGGTCTGGAATGCTCCCCAGTGTTTCTTCATTCCACTCCATCTCAGTCTGCAATCAGGAAGCACCCAACACAGGTATGGCCAGGTATCTCCCACTCTCACTCATTATCTAAGCCAGTGGTGTTCAATCTTATCCGAGAAGCGCCAGTGTGGGTGCAGGTTTTCTTTCCAACCAATCAGAAGCCAGACACTACTGAAAGTCAAGATCCCTTGATTAGATCCATTGATTAAAAACAGATGGAATGAGGTGTGACTCCCGTTTGAGTGGAAGGAAAACCTGCACCTGTATCTTCAGTTGACCTGAATTCATGTCTTGGGGACAGTAAGAAGAAACTGGAACTCCTGAGGGACACTCACACAGACACAGTGGACAGGTATGTAAAGACAATCCGTATAAAACTTTTTAAAAATTGTTTGAATGACTTAACAAATGAAATAGATTTTCATTACAAAGAAAAAAGGAATATGATGGCAATTTTTGGTTTCAAAATCAGTATGCACCAAATTTTGCATGTTTTTATTATTGTATCATGGCTTTCAAGCAACTGAATGCTTATTTTCAGCAAAGCATTCCGTGAGTCCTCATGCCCTAGGGATGTTTGTGGAGTCATTCTGAAATTAGCCATTGCAATTATAGAATAAAAGTAATTAGTAGAATAACTTTGTATTGATTTGCATATTAGAGCCTTTAATCTAATTCTTTATCATTCTAAAGTTATATGAACTTAACACATCCCTTACCTACATGTTTCTTCAAACAGAAAATAACAGAAACAATTAAACCTCTTCTACAAACGATCATTTCCTCCCTTAGCACTTGCTATGCCCCAAAATGCTTTAAACTAGCAGTTGTCAATACTCTGATTAAGAAAACTGAACTTGACCCCTGCCAGCTGCCCTACTATAGGCCAATAAACCCTTTCCTTTATCTTCTTTATCTCCCCTATATCTTATAAATGGTTGTATCACAGCAGTTATGCTAATACCTACATAGAAATAACCTTTATGAAATAGTAAATGACCTACAGCTGGCCTCTGATCAGGGTTGTGTGTCCTTGCTTGTGTTACATGACTTTAGTGAAGCTTTTGACACCTTCAATCATTATTCTCCTTCATAGACTAGAAAATGTTGTTGGAGTTAGGGGAACAACCCTCTTCTGGCTCAGGTCCTATTTGACTGCACATGATCAGTTTGAAGATGTAAAAGGTGGCATCTGTATTCATACTAAGGTAAAGTTTGATTTTAGAGATACTGTTGAAGTTTTTAAACCCCTCAATGTCACTGCTAGACTGAGAATAGTCCACCAACCAAAAATATCCAGCCAGCAGTGCTCTGTGGGTAGCATCCTGTGACCACTGATGAAGGACTAGAGGGTGACTAACATAAACTGTGCAGCAACAGATGAGTTACTGTCCCTGACTTTACATGTACAAGGTGGAGCAACTCGGTAGGTTGAATTTATTGAAAAGGAAAAATTTTAATATTGCAATGACATACATATTCAGACCCTTTACTCAGTAGTTACTTGAAACACCTTTGGCAGTGATTACAGCCTCCAGTCTTCTTGGGTATGCCGCACACATGGATTTGGGTATTTCTGCCATTCTTCTCTGCAGATCAACCTCTGTCAGGTTGGCTGGGGACCATCAGTGGACAGCCATTTTCAGGTCTCTCCGGAGATGTTTGATTAGGCTCAAGTCAGGGCTCTGGCTGGGCCCCTCAAAGACATTCCCTAAGCCACTCCTGTGTTGTCTTAGCTGCATGCTTAGAGTCCTTGTTGGCAGCCCAATCTGAGGTCACAAGCTCTCTGGATCGGATTTTCATTAAGAATATCTCTGTACTTTGCTCCATTCAGCTTTCCCTTAACTTTGATCAGTCTCCCTGTCCCAACTGCTGAAAAACATCCCCACAGCATGATGCTGCCTCCACCATGCTTCACTGTAAGAATGGTCATGATGTGCAGTGATTGGCTTCCTCCAGACATGATGTTTAGACTTGAGGAAATTGAAATGTTTAGAAATGTGAAAACTTGAATCTTGGTTTCGTCACACCAGAGAATCTTGTTTCTCACAGTCTGAGAGTCCTTTAGGTGCTTTTTTGCAAACTCCAGGTAGGCTTTCATGTGTCTTTTGCTGAGGAGAGGCTTCTGTCTGGCCCTTTGCCATAAAGATTGGTGGAATGCTGCAGTGAAGTGACCTTTTGGAAGTTTCTCCCATCTGCACACAGGATTTCTGGTGCTCAGCCAGAGTGACCAATGAGCTCATTGTCACCTCTCATACCAAGATCCTTCTCCTCTGATTACCTACTTTGGTGGGGTGGCCAGCTCTAGGAAGAGTCCTGTTTTTTCCAAACTTCTTCCAATTAAAAATTATGGGGGCTCTCTTGGGAACTTTCAGAGCAGCAGAATTTTTCTGTAGCCTTTTCCAGATCTGTGCCTCCACACAATCCTGTCTCTGAGCTCTCCTGGCATGTCACATGACATATACCATGGCAAAACTGAGCACAGCAACAAGGTAGTTATACTGCAACAGCAAGGGCTCTCCAGACACATATTTCAAAGCAGACTGGGGTTTCAAGATGTTCTAGCTTTTTTGAAGAAGCACAAGATGTCCAGCAGCACCATCAGCTCAGAACTGGCAGAAACCCAGGTACATCGATCTACTATCCAGAGAAGTTTGGCCAGAAGTGGTCTTCATGGAAGAGTTCAGCCAAAAAGCCATACCTCCTACATGGAAACAAGGCCAAACGACTCAACTATGCATGAAGACATTGGAACTGAGTTTCAGAAAAATGGCTTTCTAGACTGATAAGTCAAAATAATAATTTAAATATTTTGCTTTAGCAGAATGAGCATCTGCAGGCAACAGTGAAGCATGGTGGAGGTTCCTTGCAAGTTGGAGTTGGAGTTGGAGATTTGGTCAGGATTAATGGTGTCCTCAATACTGAGAAATACAGGCAGATACTTATTCATCATGCACTACCATCAGGGAGGCATATGAATTTAATCTGCAGCAAGACAATGACTTCAAACATACAGCCTTTGTCATTAAGAACTGTCTTCAGCTTCAAGAAGAAGATGTCCTTGAAGTGATGGAAAGGCCCCCACAGAGCCTCTCTATCTGGACTTTATCTGGGATTACATGAAAAGACAGAAGGATTTGAGGAAGCCTACATCCACAGAAGAGCTGTGGTTAGTTCTCCAAGATGTTTGGAACTACCAGACAAGTTCCATCAAAAACTGTGTGCAATGCTGTTTTGAAGGCAAAGGGTGGTCACACCAAATATTGTTTTGATTTAGATTTCTCTTCTGTTCATTCACTGAATTTTGTTATTTTATGAAAATAAACTATTAACACTTCCATTTTTAATGCATTCTTAGTTTGCAGCATTTTTTTTCACACCTGCCTAAAATGTTTGCACAGTACAGTATATAGTATATACAGTACCAGTCAAAAGTTTGGACACACCTTCTCATTCAGTGTTTTCATTATTTTTTTCCTACATTGTAAATTAATACTGAAGTCATAAAGACTATGAAGGAACACATAAGGAACTGTAGTAAACTTAAAAGTGTTAAACAAACCAAAATATGTTTCAGATTTTAGAGTCTTCAAAGTCGGCACCTTTTGCTTTGATTACAGCTTTGCACACTCTTGCCATTCTCTCAATCAGCTTCATGATGTTATCACCTAAAATGGTGTTCCAACACACTTCGTCCTTCATATTTCACGGTGGGAGCTACACATGTAGGAACCATCCACTCACCTCTATTCTTATAAAGACATTATAGCAAAAATCTCAAATTTGAACTCATTAGACCAAAGGACAGATTTCCACTTGTCTAATGTCCATTCCTTGTGTTCCTTACCCAAGCCATTCTCCTCTTCTTGTTCTTCCTTAGAAGTGGATTTTTTGGAGCAAATCGAGCATAAAGTCCAGATTCACGCAGTCTTCTCTGAACAGTTGATCCTGTGCAACAGAGGTAACTCTTGGTCTTCCTTTCCTGGGGCGGTCGTGATGTGAGCAAGTTTCATCATAACGTGTGATGGTCTTTGTGACTGCACTTGAGGATACTTTCAAAGTTCTTGAAATGTTTTGGATTGACTGATCTTCATTTCTTACAGTAATGATGGACTGTCGTTTTTCTGTACTTAGTTGAGCCGTTCTTGCCATAATATGGATTAGAACATTACTCAAATAGGGCTATTCACTGTATACAAACTCTACCTCTTCATAACACAACTGATGTCTCAAACACATTAAGAGGGCAAGAAATTCAAGAAATGAACTATTGACAAGGCACAGCTGTTCTGCATCATATCCAGAGGTTGTCTTCAAAAAAGAGACACATGAGTGCTGCCAGCATTGCTGCAGATTGAAGTGAGAGGTCAGAC
>JAOVVG010000002.1:6155993-6167138 GCA_028566375.1 Leptodoras nelsoni
AACCCACGTGGACACGGGGAGGACATGCAGACTCCACACAGAAAGGACCCAGACCGCCCCACCCGGGGATCGAACCATGGACCTTCTTGCTGTGAGGCAACAGTGCTACCCACCGAGCCACCCTGTCGCCCCATCAGCATCATCATCATAAAAGGAAATGCAGAGGTCTTGTGCAGCAGAAGCAATACACCCCAGTTACTACATTGTTACTAGGCTGTTGACAAGTTGCTAGGATACTTCAAATAATTACTACGTAATTGCTTGATCATTGATTACTAATTACTATTAAGTGGCTAAGTACTTTGGGGTGCCAATACTTATGGTTCTGTGATTAACATTGGTTGTAAAGTGGTACATTTTACTTTAATATTTTAAGCTATGTGTAGTTTAGACCTAGTGGTATTTTAGTGGCATGTGAGTAAATAGACCATGACCCTGCTAGTCCTGATAGCTCGAAAGTTTGGTGCTATAAGAAAAGAAGAAGAAGTAGAAGAAGAAGAAAAAGAAGCATGAGCAACAAGCAGCACAGAGGTGCAACATGACAGCATGCAGCACTGCCATCTCATAGCTCCAGGGTCCCCGGTTTGATCCTGAGCTCGGGTTACTGTCCACATGGAGTTTCTGTTCAGCCTCTCCCTATATCTTCCTGGGTTTCCTTCTGGTTCTCCTTTCTTCCTCCTCACTTCAGAAAACATGCCAATAAGTGGACAGGCTAAGATAAATCACCCCTAGTTGTGAACGTGTGTGTGTGTGTGTGTGTGCATCATGCTCTATGATGAACTGGTGTCCCGTGCATGGTGTATTCCTGGATCCACTGCAATCCTGATCAGGATAAAGTGATTACTGAGAGGGGGCAAGTGAATTAAAAAAGAACCAACTTAATTTATATTGCATTAAACAAAAAGTAGACCATATAAGTTTACTTCAAACAAAGGATCTGTGTTTCAAGGTGAGTGTAAAAACAACTGCATGAAAAGGAAGCTCTTAAGCTTATTACTAAAAGAAGACACACTCATCAGGCAGCATCAGGCTTATAGTATGGAACTGAATGGTTTAATAATATCATAATGATGCATTACACTTCCTACATGTGCACCAAGCACAGGAACAAATCAGGATCTTCCATTATTTAAATTCCACACCATTAAAATTTTTGTTTTTAAACCAAAATCTCATTAGATTTTGATATGCAGAGAGCATATTTTGCAGCGTAGCACCACGGTGACCTGTGCTAATTGGGGCTGTAAAGGTCAACACAAATAAGGAGCCCTGCTCTCACTCTCAGTTCTACAGTATCTCCCTTACAACACCTGCTTCCCACCATAACCCTATAAGGAAAGATTTCGACCAATCAGAGGTTGGCTACCATACAGCCAAACCAATCAGTAAGCAGATAAGCAGAAGACAGCCAAATGGATTTACCCCCCTCCAAACCAGCTGTTATCCACGTTTGGGGTTCCAGACTACATACCAGTCAGCCGACTTACTGACATATACAGTTTCCCGTCTCAGTGGGAGGCCAAGCGTCCAACATTTTGAGTGCTCCCCGTTAGGTGCCCCCGGTTACCCTGAAACCTAATACCATACTTCATTACTAAATGAACGATTCAGAAAAAAAGGAAACAACTTCATTTTGGAACGGATTATGTTCCGGATGCATAATATGAAAATTCAGATGAGAAGAAATAGCAGGAATTCTCACACTACAATTAAGCAAAATACAAATATACTACAATTATAATTCTTTCACTATAATTCTACATATTCTGTAGAGCACAAGACTGACCCACAGAACAAACATTAAAACTTTTGCAGTTAAAGCAATTGACGTCTATCATCCATCGTAGCCCGGCAGAGCTGCATTTCCAAGGAAATGCTGCTCCATTTGGGAAGGATCCAGTTGCTTCATTTGATCAAGATAGATACATTGACTGATGGGGAGGGCTCAGCACTCTTCCTTCAAAAGCTCTTATTTGGGCTTCTCCAAACTCGACGCTCCACCCCAGACCCCTTTGCCTGAGTCTTATTTAAGGGGAGCTGCCTCACCCAGCACTTTGTCCCAGTGGAAGCATCAGTCCCGCGACACAACTTGGTGAGTGCAAGATTTTGTTGCTTACTGTAGAAAAGGTATGATGGGCAATAATATATTCACAGTCCGTTGAATAATTTTAATGTTAATGTCTTAATAATGGAGTAGGATTAATAACATCAGGAATTACTTACTATATAATGTATTTTAATCAAGACTTGGCTTGCGAAGAATTCCAAAGCTGTTAAAAGTTTCTACTGATTGATTTCCGTTATAAAAGACAGATCATTTGTGCTGTCATGAGTCATTTACTTAGTAGAGCACAGCATGTCATGAATGAAGCCATTCAGAATTGAGGGGACACAGGCCATGACATAAACCAAGGTGTTAAACTGTGATGACAGCTGCTGAACAAGCTGCAAGCTCAGATAGGAAGCAGCAGGAGAGAAGAAACACTATAGGCCTAACACAGCAAGAGGGATAGACCTTAAAATAGACATTGTGGCATTTATGGCTTTATAGTGAGAGACTGAAAGTCTTGAACTGCTTGGCTATGGCGATACAGTTTCACCACAACAAGGGTCAACAAATGACTATTTATTCTTAGTATGTTTTGTCATCATAAGTAGATTGATGACCTGATAATATGAAATAAGTCATATTATTATTTTGTGTATCTGCAGTTTAATGGAAACCCAATGCGGAATGAATCAAATCCAAAATGTAGTTAAACATAGTATGCTCTAGGTAATAAATATATAAGACATATATGTTTCCACTAGCACTAACAGTACCGCTCTACATGCTTTACCACATCATGACGGATTGGCGTGGCATTTTTGTAGCTTTATTTGGGCTTCACTGAACCCCTGTTCCTCCTAGCAGAGTGATATTACATCCACTGGGAAAGCATTTGTCCCTGACATAAATCTATCATCTCGTTTCTCCGCAGACCATCTCAGAAACCAACCATGTGCGACGAAGACGAGACTACCGCCCTTGTGTGCGACAACGGCTCTGGCTTGGTCAAGGCTGGATTTGCCGGTGATGACGCTCCCCGTGCTGTCTTCCCTTCCATTGTTGGAAGGCCCCGCCACCAGGTACGCCATCTTCCCTCAACAAAATCTTCGCCATATCTTCATAAATCTTCATCCCTTGGTTACTTGATTACCTTTAAATGGAATCCTCTTACCTCCTCCTACAGGGTGTGATGGTAGGTATGGGTCAGAAGGACAGCTACGTTGGTGATGAGGCTCAGAGCAAGAGGGGTATCCTGACCCTCAAGTACCCCATCGAGCATGGCATCATTACCAACTGGGACGATATGGAGAAGGTGGGTGACCAGATCTCAACCTTATCTAGTATCCTATACACTTTATCTGTAGATTTAGGGTATCCTAAGTAGGACCCTGTTTTTTAATTCCCTTTAGATCTGGCATCACACCTTCTACAATGAGCTCCGTGTGGCTCCCGAGGAGCACCCCACCCTGCTCACTGAGGCCCCCCTCAACCCCAAGGCCAACAGGGAAAAGATGACCCAGGTATCCATATCTCCATGACCACTCTTTACTCTGTTTCATTTAGTTGCACTGAGATTTACAAATTTCTAATCTGCATTTCTAGATCATGTTTGAGACCTTCAACGTCCCAGCCATGTATGTGGCCATCCAGGCTGTCCTGTCCCTGTACGCCTCCGGCCGTACCACCGGTCAGTATTAGCACTTACAACTCTGTATGTATAATTATTGATGTGTTTAATGAGGCTTCAGTAAGTTCTCATTGTACTGCTGCTAGTGAGAACATAGTCTCTGATACTCAGAACAATTAAGCATGCACTGAGGATTGTTTAACAGACAGCCAGACAATCAAGCAGTACGTTCTAAAGGATTAGCATTAATCCTGGAGTGAAAGCTCCACCTGTGGTCGCCGATGTCAACAGCATGTCTCGTTTCTGATGTGCCACATTGTCTGAGGGACTTTGATGTGACGGATGGTATGTGTGGCTGAAATCTGTTCCCTGTAGGTATTGTGCTGGACTCTGGTGATGGTGTTACCCACAACGTGCCCATCTATGAGGGTTACGCTCTCCCCCATGCCATCATGCGTCTGGATCTGGCCGGTCGTGACTTGACTGACTACCTGATGAAGATCCTGACTGAGAGAGGCTACTCTTTTGTCACAACTGGTACGTTGTGGTGCCAAATCTTTTAAATTCGCCCCACTCTTTAGAGAGTCTCTAAAAAGTCTGTAAACTCCAGGAAGCTTAGAAAGAATTATTTCTAAAGTTTTCTGGTTATATTGCTGTAAGATGTAGGATTAGTGTAGGATTCTTTGGTTCGGCCATCATTTCTTTTGGAAGAATATGGAAAATTTTCTTTGCAGAATTGTACAACAGCCTTTAGGAACCTAAATAACCAAAGAACCAGTGTTAAGGATGTCCTGGTTATATTGCTCAAGTACATATTTTTGTGAAGGTTGTACCCTACCTTTGGTTCACTCATCATTCTTCTGAAACTTGTCCCTGTTAGCTGAGCGTGAGATCGTGCGTGACATCAAGGAGAAGCTGTGCTATGTGGCTTTGGACTTCGAGAATGAGATGGCAACCGCTGCTTCCTCCTCCTCCCTGGAGAAGAGCTATGAGCTTCCCGATGGTCAGGTCATCACCATTGGTAACGAGCGTTTCCGTTGCCCCGAGACCCTCTTCCAGCCTTCTTTCATTGGTGAGTCCTCCTTCTAAAGATTAACGATTTTTTTCCATCTTAGAGTATTCTCATGCGCTGTGCCTTTGCTTTTTTGCCAACTGAAATCTTATTAAACCGCAGGTATGGAGTCTGCTGGTATCCATGAGACCGCTTACAACAGCATCATGAAGTGCGATATTGACATCCGCAAGGACCTTTATGCCAACAACGTCCTGTCTGGTGGTACCACCATGTACCCTGGTATTGCTGACCGTATGCAGAAGGAGATCACTGCTCTGGCCCCCAGCACCATGAAGATTAAGGTAAGAGAAATTGACAATATAGGATATAACTTCACAAATAATTTGTCATTAATATGGAAAAATCACAAGCCAAAAATGTTGTTTCTAACCATTATTAGCATAAAAGTGATAAGTGAATAGGCAGCTTTATGAATAGAATAAGATCAGTGATGCCTGTTCCTCACTAGCCTTTTGCATACTGAGTCAAACATTAGTACCTTCCTGTCAGTGGATTTTAATGCTAAAATGCGCTTGAAGATCAGGCTAACATCACCAAACCTTCTCTTCCTCCAGATCATTGCTCCCCCTGAGCGTAAGTACTCCGTCTGGATCGGTGGCTCCATCCTGGCTTCCCTGTCCACCTTCCAACAGATGTGGATCACCAAGCAGGAGTACGATGAGGCCGGCCCCTCCATTGTCCACAGGAAGTGCTTCTAAACCAGCACCCCTTCCGTTTGTACTGTCTCTTTTACTGTATATACATGTTATGTTGTAATAAATGTGGATCAGTATGACAGTGCCTTGGTCTCCACTTATTGCTCTTATACATATTTTGAAATTAAATTCTGACCACTACCAACTTACAATTTACAGAAAGACTAAAAGACTAGAAAATTTGAAAAGGTCTGAATAATAATCTGATATTTTAATTGTAGAGGAACAAAAATGTGTGAGATGGGACCATTTCTTTAAAGAATTAATTTCCATTGACTTGTAATGACAAATGCATAAATTACATTATTATAGCAGAGTATTTATATCAAGCCATCATTCTCTTACTTTTTCAGAAGAAACATGTTTTAATCTTTAAGACTAGGTGCTTTCCAAAACAGTGGTTCATGTAAAAAGAACTACAAAAAGCCATGGTTACAACAATTGCTTAAGTTGGTGAGAAGATAAATGTTTAAAAGGTATATATTCAGAGGTATTGTCCATCTGCATTAACCAAAATAATAATAATGACATGACAATGGCCTGGTGTAAAGTCAACAATCTGTCTCTGAATGTCGACAAAACAAAAGAGATGGTTGTTGACTTCATAAGAACACAGAGGGACCGCAATCTGCTGAACATCGACGGCTCTTCAGTGAGAGATTGCCAAGAGTACCAAATTCCTTGTTCATCTAACAGAGAACCTCTCAGGTCCCTCAACACCAGCTCCATAACCAAGAAAGCCCAGCAGCGCCTCTACTTTCTGCAAAGGCTGAAGAAGGCACATCTCCCACCTCCCATCCTCACCACGTTCTACAGAGGGACTGTAGAGACAGAGAGCGCCCTGATCACCTGCATCACTGTGTGGTTTGGGAATTACATTGTCTCAGACTGTAAGACCCTGCAGAGGACAGTGATAACAGCTGAGAAGATCAACGGTGTCTCTCCCTCCTTCATTATAGACATTTACACTACATGCTGCATCTGCAAAGCCACCAACATTATAGATATGACACCACACACCTTCACACACACTCTTTACCCCCTGCCAACTGGGAAAAGGTACTGAACATGCAGGCTTTCACAACCTACTTTCAACAAGCCATCAGACTCCACAATAGCCAGTGACTGGGCTAAACACTACACACACCTCAAATATGCTGAACTGGACCAAACACCACCCGCAACTTTGCACAACCTGCAGCTTGGAAAACATTTACTGCTGCTATTGTTTTTAGGTTTACATCTTTCACTACTGATCTGTACTACTGATCCGTTCATCTCATATAGAACTGTGTACCGGTCAACACCACTTCTGCACGGTTTGTAATGTTTTGTTTCTATTGTTGCACTGTTTGTTGGTCCTGCACTGTCTTGCACATTCTGTAGTACTCTGTAGTAAAATGTAGCACCTGTAGGTCCTGGAGAAACATGTCTTCATGGAGCTCACTTTGTGCACAGAAGCATTGTCATGCTGGAACAGGTTTGGGCAGCTTCCACATTCCAGTGAAAGAAATTGTAATGCCGTAGCACATTCTATACAACTCTGTGTTTTTGAACTGTGTGGCACCAGTTTGGGGAAGAACCACATACTGTATTTGTCTTTTCTGAAAGTTAATTAAAATAAGTTCTACAGCCAGAGTGTGGATCATTTTTGACTCACCCTTGTAGTGTATAGTGAAAATTGCTTTCCTGTGCAAACATAGCAGTATAATGAGCAAAGATGTAATACACATAGTTAAGAAGAAGAAAGCTTTTATTTGTCAAATATACATTATAGGACAGTGAAATTATTTTCTTCACATATCCCAGCTTGTTAGAACATTGAGTCTAGAGTGCACAATCAGCACTCAAAGGGCCTAGAGGGCCCAACAGTGGCAGATTGGAAGGGCTGTGGTTTGGGTCTCCAAACTTCAGATTAGTAACGCAGAGCCTTGACAACCAAACTATCACTACCACAGAAAAAAAACCCTTGAAACCCCTTATAAAAGGTGGTATCATAGTTACCATTAAGTACAATAGTGAAACTATGGTAGTCTTATAATTACCATAATGTACCATATTAAAACCATGGTAATTTAATAGGTTACTATGAAGTATATATTACCATAGTGCAACCAGGGTAGTGTCACACATACCATAAAACTGTTGTAATATTATAAGTAACATAAGGGACCACAGTGAAACCTTTAGTTATTATATAGTACCATAATAAATCTATGGAGGTATCACAGTCACCAAAAAGCACCACTGGCAGTATTATAGTTACTATACACCGATCAGGCATAACATTATGACCACCTCCTTTTTTCTACACTCATTGTCCATTTTCTCAGTTCCACTTTCCATATAGATACAGTTACAGACTGTAGTCCATCTGTTTCTCTACACACTTTGCTAGTCCCCTTTACTCTGTTCTCTAATGGTCAGGACCCCCACAGGACAAGCACAGATCAGCACAGGTACTATTTGTTTGGTGGATCATTCTTAGCACTGCAGTGACACTGTTGTGGTTAGTGTGTGTTCTACTGGTGTGAGTGGATCAGACACTGCAGTGCTGTGGTCATTTACTGTACAGTCTATGAGACACATTTAATCCACCATAATGCTCCAACCTGTAGATGTAAAGTCAGAGACAGTAGCTCATCTGTTGTTGCACAGTTTGTGTTAGTCATACTCTAATCTTTCATTAGTGCTCACAGGATGCTGCCTACAGGACACTGTGACTGGACATATTTGGATGATGGACTATTTTCAGACCAGCAGTGATACTGGTGTGTTTAAAAAAACACTCCCACCACATCAGTGTCACTGCAGTGCTGAGAATGATCCACCACCTAAATAGTACCTGTGTTCTGTTGGGGTGCTGACCATTAGAGAACAGAGTAAAGGGGTCTGACATATCATAATAACATGCTCACCATGAAATACCATAGTAAAACATAGTAAATTTTTAAGGGTATATTATGACATTGGGCGACACGGTGGCTCGATGGGTAGCACCGTCGCCTCACAGCAAGAAGGTCCCGGTTTCTGGGACCTGAGTTCCGGGTTCCGGTCTGGGTCCTTTCTGTGTGGAGTCTGCATGCCCTCCCTGTGTTCGCGTGGGTGTACTCCGGGTTCTCCGGTTTCCTCCCACAGTCCAAAGACATGCACGTTAGTTTGATTGGTGTCTCTAAAGTGGCCCGAGTGTGTGAGTGTGGCCTACGATGGATTGGCGCCCTGTCTAGGGTTGTTCCTGCCTTGCGCCTTATGCTGCCGGCTAGGCACCGGCTCTCCCGTGACCCTGAAAAGGAATAAGCGGCCAAGAAAATGAATGAATGTATTTATGTATATTATATGACATTGACATGTGGAATGTTTACATTACAGTAGAAAAGTTATACTATGTTATGGATTTTGCCCTTCTCCTGGTGTTTAATCAATTATCCATTTATTAACACTTATGGATATCCAAATGGATTTTATCCCTTGCAGTTAAACTGGCATTTCCCCAATATACAGTATATGTGTGTTTTAATCTTGTGGAACAAGAGGAAAAAATATAGAGTCACGTCAGGGCTGTAGGGTGGCTGTGGAAGGACTGGGATGCTTTTTTTTCAGCTAAAAATTCTCTCACAGCCGGTGAAGTGTGACTCAGTGCATTGCCATGATGGAGGATCCATGAAGAGGCTGATGATCTGATGGAGCAAATGCAAAATCCTCTTCCTGAAATGTTCTAAAACTGCAAGGTAAAATTTTCCATTTACCGTTTGAGCTTCTGGTATGAATTCTGTCTGAATGATCGCTTGAGAATCAAAAAAAGCGATGAACTGTGACTTGATGTGACAGTGATGTGATGTTGTTGTGTTCCATTCAGCACAGATCATACTCGAACACCCATGATTCATCTCCTGTGATCACTCTGCTCAGGAAATTAGGCTCTCTTGTTAAGCCATTGGGTGACAATAAGGCAGCTTGTCCATAACATTTCTTCAACACTTCAAGACACAGATTTACAGAGTGTCATGCAGAATTTGATCACATACCACTATTCCAAACTTACTTGCATTGTTCAAGTGATGAACACAAAAACAACCATCTGGGCACTGTGAAGGCGAGAGTGCAACTGAAACAGGTCCTAATGTTTATCTGAGGTCCCACTCACTGACCTTCAACCACCGTCCACATGCAGACTGGCAAATTTGCAAAACTATATGTGGTGCTATAGTGTGTGCGGGATCAGGTGCAGATCTGCCAATAGTAGAAGGAGCCAGGAGCGACAGAATAGGTATGTTCCCCCACTTGTTCCTTATTAATTTATTCTAATTCGCCATTTTGTCTGTGTGCGTGTGTCTGAGTACTGAGCGAGGGGTTAAACAGGAGGGCGGGAGAGCGCGTGGGAGAGAGAGCGGCGACCAGAGAGAGCTGAGACTGACAAGTCCAAGTTCAAAGGCTGAAAAGCTGAATTTTTTTCTGTTGAATAAAATCGTTTGACTCCAGAACCTGTCTCCCTGACTGCGTTTGCTACACTACAACCCTGACTATGGAGTAATGTGAATCAGCCTCTCTGCACTGAGTATTCTGAGCTGAACTGAACGGAGCCTGCAGAAATAATAGTCTTGCCTCTCACCCCACATTTTTGAAACACTTAGACTATGATACTTTTGCCAGAGGTATCTCACCTACCTGGATTCAAATGACCAAAGGAAATCCTCAGCCACCACTGCACCCCCTTGCCTGTCCCTTGCCTGTACGTTACTCCAGGTAAAACATCGGTCTCAAAATGTATATTTGGAGGTTGTTATTAGAGAACAAGTATCAAATCTCCTGCCTACATGTGGTGTATTGTATTGCGTGAGGCGCCCCAGAACTTCATTAGGTTTTCTAACTCTTTAAGCTCAGGTTGACCCGTGAGGTCATCTTAAAATGGCAAGTATGTTATTACATTGCACAAATTTAGGGATCAGTTATCTAAGGGAGATTCTGGCCCTGTGCAAGAAAAGCTGATATACTTAGGTCATCCTTTTGTAGCTTATTATTATTAACCTTAGCCTGTCATGCCACCTGTATGTGCATGGGATCCTGGGAAAATTAGTCACATGTTGCTGGGACTGTATTCTAGCAAATAGCAAAAATGCAAAAAAATCTCGCCTACTATCTACATACCGTCCTGTGAAGATAAGAAACCAATTTAACACACATGGTGTTCAAAACAGTCAGTCTAAATCGAGCTACGTGTGATTTCCTCACACAGTGAATGCTATGCTTTGACTAAGTTGTTAGATAGCTCTGGAGGCATAACGGAATAGACATAAGCCTAATCAATTTTGTTTGTGACCTGATCATGACTGTCAAAATGTCTGCTACACATATGTCCCTCTCATCAACCTAATAAAACCCAATCAAATCAAATCAATCTCATTACAGTTGATCTGTCAGGATGTCAGGCAAAGAATAGCACAAGCCATAAACATGTGTCATAAAAGATTAAAAGGCCATTTCATGGGTCATAGTCCAGGTTTGAATCTAATGAGTCAATCTTTGTGAAAGTCATTTGTTTCTAAAAAGCAATTCATTCTCTTGTTCAGAATATGCATTAATGTATGAACTGTATATACAGCACAGGCCAAAAGTTCGGACAGACCTTCTCATTCAATGCGTTTTCTTTATTTTCATGACTATTTACATTGTAGATTCTCACTGAAGGCATCGAAACTAG
>JAOVVG010000002.1:6451935-6465405 GCA_028566375.1 Leptodoras nelsoni
TCTCTCAATGAGCTTCAAGAGGTAGTCACCTGAAATGGTTTTCAGGTGTGCCTTATCAGGTTTAATTAGAGGAATTAGAGGAAGTTGTATAATCTGTGGTACCTTTGCATGTATACCTTGCATACACCAGTAACGTGAGTACAGAAAAGTAAGTCTAGGTCTTACATGGGAATCAGCTGAGGATACATACCAAGTAATACTCAGCAATACTCAGACTTAATGATAGGAAAAGCATAGTATTACTGTTGTTTTTTGCTTTTTTACTTTAAAAGTACTTCACTATTTTACAGTTTTACTACTACTTTGGGTTTCCTATAACAAGCAATAGAAACACTGCCATCTACTGGATGTTATGAGTTGCTAGAGATGTGTCACACATTAGTAATGAAAGTTACAGTAGAAATTTTTTTGATAAAAAGTGAGCCTGTTTGTTTGTCCATCCCCGTAGCCTCTCCATCAATGAGAGGTTCCACTCCTCTAGATGTAGCTGCTTCCTCTGTAATGGACAACAACAGCCTTGCACTTGCTCTTGAAGAGCCTGATCTCGACAAGGTATGTTTGTATTTGTGTGAGTGTGAGAGAGAGAGAGAGAGAGAGAGAGAGAGATAGGCATGGCCTGTGGAAATTATTCAAATATGAATTCCAAATGAATATATTTTTAAGAAGAAGAAATATATGTGTACCGAACCATAATTTCTGTGTGTGTTTGTGTGTGAATATGTGTGTGTGTGTATGCTGTGTGTTTGTAGGTAGTGACATATCTGGCTGGCTGTGGACTGCAGAGTTGTCCTATGCTCCTTGCCAAAGGCTATCCAGATATAGGCTGGAACCCAATTGAGGGAGAGCGCTACCTCTCCTTTCTCCGCTTTGCTGTCTTTGTCAATGGTAAAACAAACACAAACTAACAAGAGCATTGTTTTTAACAAGACACCCCATGGAAAATATAAATATGTAAATGTAATTCTGATACACCGGTATACACATATGGAGAGGAATTCATGCCAAATTGAAAAGCCAACGCCGCAGTGGCATGACATGAAATGCAATGCATACAATGTATTGTTTTTCCATCGTGGCATGCTGAATACATGGCAGAATGAAATATAAAACCGCTATTATATTTATATATAGTATATATATATATATATATATACTTTACTCTTTACTGGAAAACAGTACATTATGATTTGCATTTTCAAAGTGACATCCGTGAATTCGTGTCGCAATTCAATACAAAACACTACCAACACACCTCACTGAAATGCAACCCACGTTAGATTGCATTTAAACACTGACACGTGGAAAAAGATCCATTATATTTATTTCATGTCACTGGAACGCGTAACAGAAAAACAACGTGTGGATTTGCATTTAAAGAATGAAATGCTGAATTCATGTCCGAATTGAAAACACCATAAAATGCAGTCAACTCAACTGCATAGTATTCCTCTGCGATTTCTTCTGACTGGTTTCTCTGCCACACCCCTAAATCTAGTAGAGGATTCTGATTGGACAACGATTACATTTCATTTTGGCACGAATTCCGCACTACTACTCTTTGAGAAACGATCGCATGCTTTGCATTTCTTTGCCACGCGGAGGAATACAATACAGTTGAGCTGATCGCATTTTAAGGTGCATTTTGTTTTCAATTCTGACACCAATTCAGCATTTCATTCTTTAAATGACAATCCACACACATTGTTTTTCTTTTAAGCGATCGAGTGACATGAAATAAATGTAATGGATCCTTTACTTTTTAATTTAGCACTTGAATGCAATGAATTCATTTCGAAAATGTAAATCATCGTCTGTTGTTTTTCAGTAAAGAGGTCAAGCGATGTGAAAAACAATGTAATTGCGGTTTTGTTTTTCATTTTGGCACTCATTTTGGCAATTGCTTTTCCGTTTGGCACAAATTCCTGTCCATATACGCAGGCCAGTGCGGCAGTGACTGCGATTCTCGTTGGTGTTCTGTAGGTGAGAGTGTCGAGGAGAACTCCAGTGTTGTGGTGAAGTTGCTGATTCGTCGGCCCGAGTGCTTTGGCCCTGCGCTGCGTGGAGAAGGCGGTAATGGGCTGCTTTCCGCCATGAAGGAAGCCATTAAAATATCAGAAACACCAGCGCTGGACCTGTCCAGCACCACCCAGGGTTTAATATCTGACGTGTAAGATAAACACACACAGCCCACACCATTTTATTACTGTCATCATGGGGATTTTTTTTGCAGTGTATATTACTGTAGCCCAGAATTTCCATGTATGCAGCTACAGCCTCATCAACTAAATAGTTTTGCATGTCCTGGATTTGAAATAAAACCTGTTTTGTACATCTACTACTAATTGGTCTGCATAAGGGGCGTATCTGTATCTGTATTCTAGATTTGAGGTTATGTTTATTCACTATCTGAACCAGAAACTTGGGACTGTAAACTGTCTGTGCAGGGTCGCTGTGTTACAAAACAGCAATGTGCTTTCCAAATCAAGAAACTTATTAACAGTTAACAGCAGTAGAATCTACTATGAAACCGGGACATTTTCACAGTGTCAAACTGTTTTAGCAACATTTCATTATAATGGTTGTATGAAATTTCAGAGAATGCTTTTTTTCAATAGCTATGGTGAATGACCATTTAAGAATGATTAAAACATGGACAAGGAATGTACAAGTTAATATTTTTTCATTTCAATTAATTCACTCAGCAGATATACTGTCTTGTGCACAGCATGCAGTCTGCATGAGCTGAATAAACAGTAGCTCAACATAAGTCATTTCTATTGTTTATACAGAAAAAATGGTAAATATGTATTTATTTTGGAGATCTGTAGCTCTATGTTGAGTTCAAGCCACTTGAGCAAACCACTGATGGAAAAAAAAAAGATTTTCTATTAGTATCATGTTAAATAAATAGAGAGAGAAGAGTTAGAAGAGTTGCCAAGTTTACATGTAATCTGCATAATTATAACTCCACTGTTAATTCATTTCCCATGAAAATATTGAAAAAAGAATAAAACATACTATTCGTTTCCTAAACATGAGTTAGCTAGTTTGAAGTCTTTTTTTTTTGTTGTTTTTGTAGTTGGGATGGGAATTTTGCTGAAACTTGGCAACCCTTCCCATGAGCTTCAGCAAGCAATCCCTTAAAGCTCCACATTTAAACTAAAAGCACCATTCTCACATGACTTTTAGTGTTGTCCTGTATTCCACATATTGTTTGTATCTGTATTCATGTTTGTTCAGAATACATTTTGTTCGATCCAAATAATAAGATCTGTTCAATCTAAACAATGTAGTCTTCCACATTCTCTTAGGTCTACTGAGGATGATGAAGAGGAAGAGGTGGTTCACATGGGCAACGCCATCATGTCCTTCTACTCAGCCCTCATCGATCTGCTGGGACGCTGTGCGCCTGAAATGCATGTGTGTTACCTTTTTTTTTCATTCTAAGTCACATGGACATTATAGTATGTTAGGATATAATTGTATTATTCAGGACAGTGTCATTTTCATGATGGCTGTTAGTACTTCTATAATTAGTAGCCCTCATTTTAACAGCTAATCAATAAAGGCAAGGGAGAGGCTCTGAGAATACGTGCCATCTTGCGCTCCTTGGTGCCTATTGAAGACCTTGTTGGCATCATCAGCATCCCACTGAGAACGCCTGTTGTCAATAAAGGTAGGACTGTGTGAATAAGCTCTTGAATCAATGACAAAAGTGCCAAATGCCAAGTGCCTTCTCAGTAAATGGCAGAACAGGTAAATAGGGTTCTCTAACGCTCTGTGTTTGTCTCAGATGGCAGTGTGACGGAACCCGACATGTCAGCCTGTTTCTGCCCAGACCATAAGGCACCCATGGTTCTGTTTCTGGAGCGGGTCTATGGCATAGAAGACCAAAGCTTCCTCCTGCATCTTCTGGAAGTTGGCTTTCTGCCTGACCTAAGAGCGGCTGCCTCTCTGGACACAGTGAGCACACGTACCTTTACCTTTACAGTCTCAGTCTGACTGATCATATATAGCACAATAATAACCATCCATGTTTACATTAGTGCAGTCTTACTGATCATCTACAGTGTCATAATGTCCTTAATAATGTCCTAAATATCTGTAGTGAGCATTTTTTTTTACAGAAGTTGGTCTAATTTTCATTAAGGAATGTGTTTTCTGATAATGGCATAGTAAAGTTTGCACATACACCAATCAGCCATAACAATAAAACCACCTCCTTCTACACTCTTTGTCCATTTTATCAGGTCCACTGACCATACAGGTGCACTTTGTAGTTTTCGATAGAGACTCTAGTCCATCTTTTTTCTGCAGACTTTGTTAGCCCCCTTTTATGCAGTTATTCAGTGCTCAGGGCCCCCACAGGACCACCACAGCAGGTATAATTTGGGTGGTGGATGATTGTCAGCGCTGCAGTGACCCTGATGTGGTGGTGGTGTATTAGTATGTTGTGCTAATGATTGGATCAGACACTGTTTTTAATCCCCTCAGTGTCCCTGCTGGACTGAGAATAGTCCACCAATCAAAAATATCCAGCCAACAGTGTCCTGTGGGTAGCATCCTGAGGATGACTAACACAAACTGTGCAGCAACAGATGAGTTACTGTCTCTGACTTTACATCTACAAGGTGGAGCAACTAGGTTGGTGTGTCTAATAGAGGGGACAGTGAGTGGACACAGTGTTTAAAAATTTAAGCAGCACAGCAGTGTCTGATCCAATCATACCAGCACAGCACACACTAACACACCACCACCACATCAGGGTCACTGCAGTGCTGACAATCATCTAGGTGGTCCTGTAGGGGTCCTGAAAACTGAAGAACAGCATAAAAGGGGGCTAACAAAGCCTGCAGAGAAACAGATGAACTATAGTTTGTATCTGTAGAACTGCATGGTGCACCTGTATGGTCAGTGGAGCTGGGAAAAAATGGACAAAGAGTTTAGATACAAGGAGATGTTTTTTCTGTAGACAAAGAAACATTGTACACATATACACTTAAAGAGACAATCCAGCTGCACTTTTCCTGTTGTCATGCCCCAGCATTCTGATGTAATCTGGGTCACCAGCTGGGCCATTACTGGGCTGGGGAAACCACACACAGAAAGATGCTCCTTGTTATTTGTTAGCTGTTAGAAGATATATAGATACTGGTATTTTGATCAAATACAAGACAAAATGGTCAACTTCACTGAGGCTGATCCCAAATTTATAAATGAGAGACAGTACTTGTATTTTCTGTATAGCACAGGCATTGCTGTCTGTTTTACGTATTTGCTTTCACTCTATGTGTTTAAATGGAAGGTGATTGCACGCTGTTCTATAGCTCTTGTGCTCTGATGGACAGAAAGTGACTTCATGATCATATGCGTGTTTTGCTCAGCTAATAGGCTTTGTTGATTGTATACAGTGGTAATATATGATAATTTTTTGTTTTGATTTTATTGATTTTGTTTTGTTTAGGTTGTTTTAGGTCATTGTGAAATGTATTTGAAGGAGATTTATTCAACACTCAATCCTGGAGAAAAACTATGAATAAACATAGGGCTTTGGAAACCTTGGCTGCCTTGTTCAGGAATTTTATAGTTATACAAAAGCTATACTTTAAGACAAATAACACCAGTTGCCTAGTGTTGTTTCTGTTTCAAGATGAGAAACAACATGAAAACTTTACTTGAATGGTGAAACTATAGATAGACAAAGCTAGATTTCTATTCTTTTCTTACTAGTGTGGGATTGGCAAATGTGTCTGTCAGATAGGTGAGCTCAAAACTACAACCCCAATTCCATTGAAGTTGGGACGTTGTGTAAAACATAATGACATAAAAACAGAATGCAATGATTTGCAAATGCTTTTCAACTCATATTGAACAGCGTGGCTTTGTAGTAAAAGAGTGCGGGTACTAGACTGGCCTGCCTGCAGTCCAGACCTGTCTCCCGTTGAGAATGTGTGGCGCATTATGAAGCGCAAAATACGACAACAGAGACCCCAGACTGTTGAGCAACTGAACAAGAATGGGAAAGAATCCCACCTACAAAGCTTCAACAATTAGTGCTTATTGAGTGTTGTTAAAAGGAAAGGTGATGTAACACAGAGGTAAACACGCCCCTGTCCCAACTGTTTTGGAACGTGTTGCAGGCATCAAATTCAAAATGAGTGAATATTTGCAAAAAAACAATAAAGTTTTTCCGTTTGAACATTAAATATCTTGTCTTTGTAGTGTATTCAATCGAATATGGGTTGAAAAGGATTTGCAAATCATCGTATTCTGTTTTCCAACTTCATTGGAATTGGGGTTGTATGTTAAATAATTGGAATGAAAGAATCCCATCTCCAAGCCAGCTTGACATCATGATCTTTGCATCATATCTAAGGAAAACCCAATACTAGTGTATCACATCAGCAAGACACTAGTAATAAAACCTCAATTTTTGTTTAAATTCAGATTTTTTTTAGAAAAAAGCTCCTCATGGTCATCATTGGTGTTGCATTAACAGCTCTAAAGAGCTTTACCTAGCTCTTTTGAATGCCAGACTGCTTTTTAGACAATATCGTTCATTTCCAATTTGGCAGTAATCCATCTCTGTGCAGATGTTGCACTGGACAAGCTCTCATTGAGTCACGTCTCTTATGCAAACATCTCTTTTTAAAAGTCCTACTGCCTGATCTTCTCAGACTTTCTATCGTAGAATCACTTTATAATGGGTAGCAGCTGTATCCAAACTGACTATTGATCATATTTCTACAAGGAAACCCCCAAATCACTTTAGTTCATCTTTATTCAGAATTTGTTCCTCCACTTCTCTCCATAGCATCTCACACTTGTATACATAATAATTTTTAAAAGTCTTGCTCTGGGAAACAGCCTCTGCTTTAATTCCTGTGTAGGAAGCTCTAAGGACTACGGAAACAGCACTGGCCATGAACCGTTATATCGGTTCTGCAGTGCTGCCCTTGCTGACTCGCTGCGCCCCTCATTTTGCTGGTACAGAGCATCACGTCACACTCATTGACTCCACGCTTCACACCATTTACCAGCTGAGCAAGGGCTCCTCGCTGACTAAAGCCCAGAGAGACGCCATTGAGGAGTGCCTGCTGGCCATATGCAAGTAAGTTGGGTTTTAAACTCTGGAGGCAGCTATTTTTGGCTGATCTTTAGTTTAATGCTAAGGCTGATTATATGTTTATAGTATTGGTTATTACAGCACCTTCTCATAATGTTCCAGTCATAGCATCCCTGTAAAGTGAAACCAAGTGCACACTTGTGCTATCATGTGTTACTCAAATTCAGAGAGTTGGAGAGTCTATATAACACTGGAAACTTTTAAAAGTCTGTGTTGCATAGTGTTGTTGGATTATTTGGTCATTTTTGCAGGTACTTGCGGCCCTCTATGCTTCAACAGCTGCTGCGGCGCTTGGTGTTTGATGTGCCCTTGCTGTCTGAGTACTGTAAGATGCCTCTTAAGGTAAATAGTTACTTTAATACATCGGTGTCTCCTGCTGGAACATTTCATTATGCCCTAGACATGCCAAACCTAAATTGAAGTTGTTGACTATAGACTTTCTTTGAAGCATGCATACACAAAATAGAGGGCATCTTTTAATCTTTGAGGTTAAACAAAATCTTCTGTTTTAGACCACTTACCAAGTAATTATTTTTAACGTGATAAATATCCAAATAATGAAGTAGGTTGGTAGAGCGTTACGTTCTTAATGATTCTCTGAACTGTTCACAGCTGTTGACCAACCATTATGAGCAGAACTGGAAGTATTACTGCCTGCCTTCTGGTTGGGGCAGCTATGGCATGGCCTCTGATGAGGAATTACTCCTCACTAAGAAGATCTTCTGGGGCATCTTTGATTCGCTGTCTCAAAAGGTAAGACTCCAGTATTCATCTCAGCATGGATTTCAGCATGTTTGACTCAATTCCTAGGAGTTGTACATTATATTTTGTAACTGAATGCTAAAATCTCATTAAAGCTCCAAATGTTAACACCTAATTTGTTTTTCTGGAAGAAGAAGAAGAAGTAGAAAACAGCTTTCTACCTTCTTCCTATATTGAGAAGTTGTTTTTTTTTCAAAATCTTGATACAGAGGTGGTTCATCTTGCAAACCTCAAAAATTACATACAATTACAGCTAAAACGAGTACCTGTGGGTGGTTGGCATGGTGATGCATTTGATCTTCTGGTCAGTCTACTGCGATTTGTGTTTGTCCACGTCCAGGCGGGTTCCTCAGGGTTCTGAGGTTTCCTCCCACCTCCTAAAAACATTTGTATAAATTGTCTATTTTAGACAACAGTGGACAAATTAGATTCTTTACTTTAAATTTTCCCTTGGTGTGAACAAGTGTATGAATATATGTGTGTGAGAAAGTGTGTGTACTAGGTGCCCTGTAAAAGTCTGGCACCCCATCCAGGGTGTAATCCTGCCTCACACTTACAGTGGGATTCATTCCCAAACTGTGATCATGAAAAGTGAATAGAGAATGAATGGATAAGTGCTTCTCTCTCTCTCTCTCTCTCTCTCTCTCTCTCTCTGTCATTCTCTTTCTGTCTTTCTTTTATACAAAATAAATTCAAAATATTCTGAGTACATTTGTGTTTGTGTGTGTTATAGAAGTACGAGCAGGAGCTATTTAAGATGGCCATGCCATGTCTGAGTGGTATAGCTGGAGCTTTACCTCCAGATTATGTTGACTCTTCTCTCAGCACGACACTGGAGAAGCCGGTCTTTGTGGATGCGCAGGGCAACTTTGAACCCAGACCGATCAACACAGCAAAGTAAGCAAGACAGGAAGAGTGTGTGTGGGTGTGTGTGTGTGTTTACAGTGAGGGGCAGTAGTGTTGTTAGTAGTTTAATTACATTTCTCAATAGCGTGGTGGTAACTATATTTTCTGAATTAAATAGCTTTTCAGTAACTAAGCACCTTTTTTGATCAAGTACTGCACATTTCTGAAGCTCAAACACAGCAGTCTGAATTAATATTAAGGATCAGAACATGATGCCAACATCACACAGACGCACTTCCATATTCTGTTAACACTACAGTCAAGTGACGGCAATGTCACATACCATTCCTTTGCCTGATGCCTGTGACAGTGTAGGGGCTGTATTCCACACACTCACACACTCACCATGCATTATTTAGAGCACTTGTTAGTAGTGAGGATATGCTTTTTGTTTGTTTTTTCAAATTAGTTTTGAAACAGTGAGAGAAACATTCATGGGTTATTGATTAATAAACAATTCAACTGAACATTTTTACATTTATATCTGTTTGATTGGTGGTTATATTGATCGCTGAGATACTTGGCATGTAGTTGGTTAATTAAAAAAAAGTAGCTTCTTTCTTAAAATGCATTAAAAACAGAAATCTGTAATTCAGAAAGCTTTATTTAAGAGACAAAAGGACAAATATATAGTCATTGTTTCACATCATCTTTTTGTTTAATTATACTTTTTAATTGTTTTGGAACTGAAGATACTACTTGTTGCAGTTTTGCAGGTGGAAATATTGTCCATTCATACTGCATGCAAGACTGCAGCTGACAGTCCAGCTGTAGTTGTCTGATTCTCCTCTTCATGGGGCTAAATTCATGTTCAATAGGACACAGATCTGGACCGCAGGCAGGCCAGTCAAGTACACACACTCTAGGTCTATGAAGCCATGCTGCTGTAACTCGTATAGAACTCGTACTCGCCTGGCATTGTTCTGCATTGTTCTTGGAAAAGTTGTTGTCTTGATGGCAGAATGTGTCTCTCCAAAATACCAGTATAAACCTCTGCAACAATGGTATCTTCACATATATGCAGATCACCCATGCTGTGGGCAATGATGCACCCCCAGGCAATCACAGATGCTGGTTTTGGCTTTTTCCTTGTAATAGTCTAGATTAAACAGTCATATTTCATATTTGGCATGTAGAATCCAGTTTTTTGCAAAAAACAAGGTGAAACATGGACTTGTCCACCATCTTTTGGTCCATTTCAGATGAATCAGACCCAGAGTAGCAATGTCCATCACAGTAGCCTGGCGATTTCTGAAAAAAAACGCCCTGAGGGCTGGATGGTCACACACAATTAGCAGTGGTTTCCACCCTTGACCTTTACGTACCAAGATTTCCCCTGACTCCCTGAAACTTTTCCTGATATTATGAACTATAGTTGGTGAAAGACCTAAATTCTTTGCCATCTTGCACTCAGAAACACTGTATTTGAACTGACTGACAATAAACCACATGAACCGTGACCCATACGTCCTTGCAAAGACTAAGCCTTTGGTGGATGCCTCTTTTATTCTCAATCTTGTTGACCTCACCTGTTACCAGTTAAACTGCTAATTGTGGAAAGTTTTCAGTCTTATTTTGCCCTGTCCCAACTTTTGTTGCGTATGTTGTAGGCATGAAATTCTCAGTTAGAAAAAAGTGAATTAACAAATTACAGTTTTTATTGCATTTTGAGAAAGTGTCCCAACGTTTCTGGAAATGGGGTTTGAACTACTTTTGCCATGTTTAATGTAGCTCAGCTTGTTACATTTCTCTTGTTACATTACACTTTGTGTTGTATATGTATGTGTTTCTCTGTGTTTGTGCATATGTGTGTGTGCTTGGAGAGGGCTATTTATGGGTATTTATGGGTTAATATTGTATGTGAATTATTGAAAGGCATATGTGCAACTGACAACAATCATGATTGTTTCATTTAAATCAGTTTTATTGGCCTCTCAGTGCTGAATGGGGAAAAAAACACACTTGTGTAAATGCAATAGATGTCATTCTCTACTAAGGGAAATGCTTCAATAAACTTATATAAATCCTTAAACATTGCTAATGATTATACATCATTGGAAACAAGGCACATAAACAGTGTTTCTATGAGCAGCAATATATTAGTATTATCTATTAGTAAAGATTTTGTTCAATCATTTGTTTTTCCATTCCAGCATCTCCCTCCCAGAGAAGCTGGAATACATTACTCACAAATACGCTGAACATTCCCATGACAAATGGTCCGCTGAGAAGGTAGGATTTTGGTCCTCTGCTGTTGAATCCACAGGGCCTTGATTGCTGTGAAATCAGGCATGAAATACGCCATCTGAATTTATCTCTTCAGTGTTGACAGTTCAGTGACAAGTGTGAGACTGTAATCAGTGTTTCATCTGCAAAACACGAGGTACTGGGACACTGAAGGGCACTTAATTCCGAAAATGGAAAGGGGGATGGGGGTTCTTGGTCTATATTGACACAATGTTCATTGCCATCATGTACACCTAGCATTATTATGTGGTTCAATGAAGGTTGCAAATGTAATATTAAAGCGATGCTATGGAAGAACTGGCAGTGTCAATTGCACATTTATGGTGTGTTAAGCTTCACAATATGAGCTCACTGCTCAAGTATAGCTCAGAACATCTCAGACAACAGGGGTGATGCACAACATTAGATACCCTAAGAAACTATGAATTTGGCTTTGCAGCTGATATTGTTATGGGGGGCCTGGGGAAGTGCAGGGAAAAGGCCAATAGAGGAAGGCGAGTGGGGTTAAATAAATATATACACTATATTGCCAAAAGTATTTGCTCACCTGCCTTCAGGCACGTATGAACTTGAGTGACATCCCATTCTTAATCCATAGGGTTTAATATGATGTCGGCCCACCCTTTGCAGCTATAACAGCTTCAACTCTTCTGGGAAGGCTTTCCACAATGTTTAGGAGTGTGTTTATGGAAATTTTTGACCAGTAGCACATTTGTGAGGTCAGACACTGATGTTGGACTAAGGGGCCGAGCGCAACTCCTGAAAAACAACCCCACACCATAATCCCCCATCCACCCAACTTTACAGTTGGCACGATGCAGTCAGACAAGTATCGTTCTCCTGGCAACCGCCAAACCCAGACTCATCCCTCAGATTGTCAGATGGAAAAGCGTGATTCGTCACTCCAGAGAACACGTCTCCACTGCTCTAGTGTCCAGTGGCGGCGTTCTTTACACCACTGCATCTGACACTTTGCATTGTGCTTGGTGATGAAGGGCTTGGATATAGCTGCTTGCTCATGGAAACCCCAAGTTTGGAGGTCTCTAGTGATTGACTCTGCAGAAAGTTGGTGACCTCTGCACACTATGAGCCTCAACATCCACTGACCCGCTCTGTCGTTTTACATGGCCTAACACTTCTTGGCTGAGTTGCTGTCATTTCCAATCACTTCCACTTTGTTATAATACCACTGACACTTGACTGTGGAATATTTCGTAGTGAGGAAATTTCACGACTGGACTTGTTGCACAGGTGGCATCCTATCACGGTACCACGCTGGAATTCACTGAGCTTCTGAGAGCAACCCATTCTTTCATAAATGTGTGTAGAAGCAGTCTGCATGCCTAGGTGCTTGATTTTATACACCTGTGGCCATGGAAGTGATTGGAACACCTGAATTCAGTGATTTGGATGGGTGAGCGAAAACTTTTGCAATATAGTGTATTTATAAATGGAGAAAATAAATAAATATATATAAATGTAACCCCGGGCTTGAATAACAGGGACAAACATTATTAATACAATATATGTGTTTTTAGGAATTTTAGGGATTCAAGTTGAATTGACTACCTACTACCTAAATACTACTAAAAAATAAATAGTTTAAATGAGCGGCAAGTGAAGTTGCCTTGATTACTGCTGTAAACCCTTTCAAATTATCTTGGGAACTAAAACACACTTATGCATGATAGAGCCTGTTGAACGTGATACATCTCATATATATTGTTTGGTTGTTTGTAGCCAGAAGCCCTTTAGTTGGGCATCCTTAACAATTCATATCCATTCCAGGTTGTTTTGGGCTGGAAGTATGGCGATAGCATCGACGAGAAAGCAAAAACTCACCCCATGCTGAGATCCTACAAATCACTTACAGAGAAGGTAAGAGGGTAACAGTGCATTGCCATGGAGGCTGCAGCACTGTGTATTAGCATTGATTTGTGTGAACGTGTTATCAAAATCCCAGGAAAAGGAGGTTTACCGCTTCCCAGTGAAGGAGTCTTTGAAGAGTATGCTAGCCATGGGCTGGAACATCGACAGGACCAAAGAAGGAGAGGCCATGTTCCAACAAAGAGAGAATGAGAAGATGCGCAAAATTTCCCAAGCATCTCAGGTAAATGTTTCATCTTCATTATTAGCACAGAATTTTGGGTCTTTCCTTGCGAGTAGCAATTTGAGTACGGACCGTAGTCCAGATGCAGAGTATGTAAAAAATGGATGCAACTTGGTGCTTCTTTAAGGTGAATAACAGCACTCAGGCACAAGCATATGTACCAATCCATTACACTGTCACTCGAATTCTCAGTATGTCAGGTACTACATCAAAATAATTTAACCTACAGTACAAGCCAAAAGTTTGGACACACCTTCTCATTCAATGCGTTTTTTTTATTTTCATGACTATTTACATTGTAGATTCTCACTGAAGGCAT
>JAOVVG010000002.1:6559345-6570495 GCA_028566375.1 Leptodoras nelsoni
TTAAGATCCAGTGGTGCAAAATGCAAATTCTTCCAATTTTTTAGCTGGTCTTAAGATTTTGATCAGGAGTGTATGTACGCTGCTGGTGTCGGTGACTACCCAGCCACAAGATGCCACTAGAGGGGGATATAAAGTTATCTATCCTTTTCAGTTCTGAACACAGTTCATTTCACTCATGAGGTTTTTTTTTCTCATTAAACTAATCACATAACAATTGTTGTCATTCTCCACCCCTGGACATCTCTATTAAAAGTGTAGTTTGTGTTCTTGAAAGTGTAGTTTCTGCCTCTGTCTTTCTATCTTCTTAAATCTTGCCAGTGTGTTGTTATCCAGTATAGAATCTCAGATCTTGTGTTTGCAAGAAGAACCACTTTATTTCTTAATTATATGAGAAAGCTTCAGGACCTTACGCAGCGATTGCTTCATTTGTTTTCCGGCATCACATGACCATAATGTTAAATTACTCCTAAAATCTTAGTTGAAACATTATCAGATCTGAGAACATGTCCACAAAATTCAAGAAAATGATTTTATGCAGCAGTTTTTGACCTGTTACCTCTTCTACCATGACCCTGCACTTGTCACCTTAGTGTCACCACAATGTCTGAATTCAATTAGGGGTTCCGTTGCTTTATACTTTCTGAGTTCATTACGCTAGTCATAAGTTCATTGCAGTACTAGCAAAGAGTTGGTCTGGAAATGGATATGGAAATGGATTTTCAATTGAAAATTATTTTTTCCAGCAATTTCTCACACTACAGGAGCCGCTTCAGTATGCCAGGAGACACCGAGAGCCTGTGGTACAGGTATGGGCTTTAATTACCATCTCATTCTCTCCGTTAATCGGATACCTGTTAATGTCCTGAGCAGATGTTCTCCTTTGCGAGTCACATAAGAAAAGCTGACCGACCAGGCAGTTCTGATCTGGCTTAAGCACTTGGCTCATATGATCTAAAATCTTACCTTACCACTAGGGGCTCTCCTTAGTGCTCCTGAACGTTACTCAGTTTCTTCATAAACCCTGCTAATGAAATTTCTGAGAGACTTGAACGGATGATTCGTATAATCATTTGATTCATATCATTCAATAGTGACATGACTGATATGATGTGAACAGATAAATGGAATCAAAATCGCCATAATGTTCCTGGAGCACTATAAAAAATGTAAATGATAGTGTCATTGTCTGTAGAAGAGGAAACAGTTCTAATTCTTCTTTTGCTAGTTGAGTAATTTTAAATGTTCTGTCATGATGTTTCAAATGCGTTAACTTGATGGTGACTTCGGTTGCCAGCAGCAACAACTGTTTGTAATTTATTTTTTAGTGACATAAGAACATTTGGATTAGTTGTTGTTTTAGATTTAGAGCTGCTTTTGGCTCAAAATAAAAATATTGTAAATGTAACATGATTTTTTGTGAAATGTGTGGAAAGTGGACAGTGGAGCAGAAGAATGATCTGCTTATGGACTGCCTACTGTTACCCAGTATAACCAAAAGTACTGTATGTGAACATCTGACCATCATACCATCACACCCACATGGGCTTATTAAACATCTCATTCTAAAACCATGGACATTGGAGTTGGTCCCCCCCTTTGCAGCAGTTACAGCTACTATTTTAGGAAGGGTTTCCACTAGATATTTGAATGTGGCTGTGGGGATTTCTGCTCATTCAACCACAAGAGCATTATTCGGGTATTATAATATTTCTCTGAGACAAATCTGTGTTTGCTCAGGGCTCAGAAATCAGCTCTTGATTGCTGTGTGTGATTTGTTCAAAAACCCGTTCCAAGAAGCTTGCCAGTCGCCCGCAGAGTCCCAGAAAATACATAGCTAAATATCTGGACCTGTTGGCGAGTCCAAATCTTGTAATGTGAAAAGTATTGTGACCAGGTTACGACTGGCAGTGAGTGCAGTGTCAAGATACAGCTAATGAGAATGCGAGGTACTAAATGAGAGGAACCCGGGGGAGGAGTTTTGTAAAAGGCAACAAGCAAAAAACATTCCTTAGGGTTCTTCGACCTAAGGAATGGACTGAGCTGACATGACATGGAGAACAGGCAAGCTTCTGCTGGCTGCATAATCCCAATTCACTCTTTCACCCATATTCCTTTCTTTTTGCTGCTTGTTTTTTGCTGCATATCAGCACACAGACAACTTGGATTGATAGCTTCTTGCTGACGTCCATTTTTTGGAAGGAAAAAACCCTGTCTCATGTGCGGTATTGTATCTTGAAAAGGCAAGCAGGCAATGGACAACCGTAACTGGACAGAGAAGGTGTTTAACAAAACGCAAGTGCCGGAAATCTGACCAAACTCAATTTCAGCAGGGCCCAAGCACAAAGTAAATTGCTTAGCCAAAGTTGGAGCCGAATTAAATCTGGAATTTAATTTGAATGATGACATGCATAGGTACCAAGCAGCATGTCCAGAATATTGCACAAATGGGCAGGACAGTGCCCATGACTGTGAATGGATATTGCAAATTTACTTGCAGATGCTTTTGAGAAAAACTCAGCTGGACACAGGTCTTTTCCAGAATTCCAAGAAATCTGAGAGTGAGCAGAGAGGAAAGAACCTAATTTTATCATTTTAACTTGGAAACATTTAATCCAGACTTTACTATGGAAGAACTCCTGATCTCATTCAGAAAATCCCATGATATGGCAACCAGATGATATCCATTATCAGCACCTGAAAAATCTACCACAGAATTCTTTATCGCTACTTTTAAAAATCTCTAACCAAGTTTGAAATGCAGGGAAGATTCCTCTGTCCTGGAAGGTAGAAATCATAATCCCTATACCCAGACTGGGGAAAGATCAGAGTAACCCAAATAATTATGGGTCTATTGCATTGACAAGCTGTCTTTGTGAGACCCTGGACACAAATAATATAAAAACAGACTAATGTGGCAGCTAGAGACAAGTAGAAAATGAGCCAAAATCTATAGTGGATTCTGAAAGGGTAGATGTACTACACACAATCAGTTCAGATTAGAGGCACTGGTTAGAAATGCCTTAATTAGAAGAGAACAGGCTGTACTTGAGAAGGCCTATGACACTAAATGGAGGTCAGCTGAGCTTCAGAGACTGTCTCCCAATTTTCATAGCTGACTTCTTAAAGAACAGATACTTTATAATACATGGACATATCCAAGAGATAGGAGTCCCAGAAGGGAGCATTCTTCATGTTACCCTCTTTAACCTGAAAATAAATAGTATTGCAGACATAATCTCTCCTGACCTTTTTAGCAGCTTGTATGTAGATGATTTATGTATTGGATATCAAGGGACGAACTTGACTACTACAGTATGTCAGTTACAGCTGACTATTAATAAAATGGTCTGTCAAAATGGTTTCAGAATCTCTAAAACCAAAACACCCTGTACATACTTCTGCCATCTTAGATCATTTGGAACTAGAACCTTACTTTGACAGAGACCCCATCGAAGTGAAATTCCTACTACTCACTTGGGAACAAAAAACATCCTTCATTTCATATGAAGACTTCAGAAAATGCCTAAAATTATTAGACCTGATGAAGGTCCTGGCCAACACAGAATTGGGTGCAGACTCCCAGACTGTAACACAACTATACAGAACCTTTGTGAGACCCAGACTGGATTATATTAGTATTATCTATAGAACAGCCAGGAAAACATATCTGGCACTGGGAGAATTCAGAACGTCATCTATACAATGCCTGTTTGTGGAAGCATGTGAAAATTCACTAGAATATCCTTCATTCCTTTATACGACGCTAAGCCAAATGTCATCCGACACTTTGGAATTTGTATACAACCACATCTAAAAGAACTACATAGAGCAAATAATATACTGGTACCATCCCACCTTGGGAGCTTGGCAAAGTCAACATAGTCCTTGACATGTCCAAAGATGAATAGTTATCCATCCAAATATTTATCACCAAGCCTTGTACACCAAGTACACCAAGCTGAATTCCTCCCAAAAAAAAAACTGTACAGTATTTACAGTGAAGGCTCATGCTCTGATACTAGCCCTGGATTATATTGAGATGACAAAAAGCCATAATATGCACAGACTATAAATCCTGTCTGCAGGCTCTAGTAACTCTTGACCAAGAGCACAATACCATCAGAGGTGTTTTGCAGAAAGTGCACCAGCTCTCTGCTGGATGCCAGGTCATTGTGGCCTACCAAGAAATGAAAGAAAGGATCAAGAGGTTCCTTTATTGATATGCTTCACAGACTTGGGGATCTCTAGTCTGGTATAATAAGACTGGTCAGATTGGTGTCCAGTGGCATCCTTTTTAAGTCTGAAGGGTTATAAAATCAGAATACTGTTTCATTGATTAGGGTGATGATGTTTTTTTTTCTCCACGAACTTCCTGTATTATTGTCTCATTTTATGCATGTTAAGCACACTTCAACGCATACTTCAATACATAAAACATTAACTATATCTTACTTTTTTAGAAATTTTAGAAATTTTTTAGAAGTATGACTCGTATAAAGTCAATTATGCTTGCTTCTATGTTTTAAAAGTAGTCAGTCCTTTTACTGTGTGCAGCTGGAACATCGGGCCAGCACACATCATCTCTTTCTCCACTGAAGTCTACTTCTACCTTGAATATGGCCTAGACCTCCTCTTCAAACAGTACAAGTGGCTGCAAAAAGACCTGCAGGTATATCGTCGAGACGTGTTCAGTCTGAGCTCCTTTTAGTTCATCCAGAGAACTGATTTTATTTTTAAAAAACATATTGATTTAGTTAACTCCCTGGAAGTGTTCAAGTGTTCCACTGACTAAAGGATGTGCTAGTAATAAACATAATGTTTTGAATTACATTTAATCTCCTGTTATTCCCCTACTTTGACTAGGAAGCAAACAAACCAGAGAACAGGGCTGCCAGACCATGGGTAATCACCATGGCACACAGACCCATGTACTGCTCCAACGATGATCACGATGACTGCACCAAGTTTGAAAGCTATGTATGGATCTTTCTTGACTCTCAGTTCATCAATTTATCTTTATTTAAGATATAGTTACACCAGAAACCCTTACAAATATTTATGAAAGTAAGATCTTTTTTATAGCACGATGCAAGAATAACAGGCTTATTCTTCCATGTACTGTATCCTAGTCATCAGAGTCATAGTATTCCACTCAAAGCTTTATGAGCAATGTTTATACAGGCGAAATTAAATGATTTTGCATCAGACTTGTCTAGGCATGAGAACATTTTCGATAGTATCAGGAATCGTGATGGCTATCAAGTCGGACAGTTTAAATGCCTGCTCGAAAACGCCATGTCTGTAGCTTTAGGATTAACAAAAATAAAAAAGTTGTTATATTTGATATGTGTTGCCTATTTTGTGGTCCTATATAAACCTTAATAACCTGCTGTGTGACTTCAGAGCAGAGAAACAAAACATCTTTCACTGATGCGTCATAGCGTCCCTTGCTCTTGCTCTCAAACAGAAAGCCGCGAATGTCTTTGCTCTCCAAACATTAAGAGACTTCAAATAAGACAATGATGCAACATGTTGTTTGATGTATAATTGAATTGAAGTTGGGATGTTGTGTAAAACATGAATAAAAACGTGATGAATGTGACTGTGATGATTTGCAAATCCTTTTCAACCAAATTCAATTGAATACACTACAAAGACAAGATATTTAATGTTCAAACAGATAAACTTGCAAATATTCACTCATTTTGAATTTGATGCCTACAACACATTCCATGTATATGATTGGGTATAAAGGGAGCATCCCCGAAAGGCTCAGTCGTTCACAAGTATGGATGGGGCAAGGTTCACCACTTTGTGAACAACTGTGTGAGCAAACAGTCCAACAGTTTAAGAACAACGTTTCTCAATGTGCAATTGCAAGGAAGTTAGGGATTTCATCATCTACAGTCCATAATATCATCAAAAGTTTCAGAGAGTCTGGAGAAATCTCTGCAAGTAAGCAGCAAGGCCGAAAACCAACATTGAATGCCCGTGACCTTTGATCCCTCAGACGGCACTGCATTAAAAACCGACATCGTTCTGTAATGGATATTACCACATGGGCTCAGGAACACTTCAGAAAACTATTGTCAGTGAACACAGTTCTTCGCTCCATCTACAAGTGCAAGTTAAAACTCTACCATGCAAGTGAAAGCCGTATATCAACAACACCCAGAAACGCCGCCGGCTTCTCTGGCTTCATCAAGCAAGAATGGGAAAGAATTCCTCCTACAAAGCTTCAACAATTAGTGTCCTCAGTTCCCAAACACTTACTGAGTGTTGTTAAACAGAAAGGTGATGTAACACAGCGGTAAACATGCCCCTGTGCCAACTGTTTTGGAACGTGTTGCAGGCATCAATTTCAAAATGAGTGAATATTTGCAAACAAAAATAAAGTTTATCTGTTTAAACATTAAATATCTTGTAGTGTATTCAATTGAACATGGGCTGAAAAGAATGAGCAAATCAGCATATTCTGTTTTTATTTATGTTTTGCACAACATCCCAACTTCATTGGAATTGGGGTTGTAGAAGAATTTGATACGTTTTTTTTTATTAAAATTTCAGAATGATATCTGTTGCTTACATCTGCCCATGTCTCTGCACTGGATTTTTCATGCATTCTGCATTTCAAGAGACCTTTCTTGGTTTCATAAAGAAGATATGCACTTGGTTTCATTCATTCACATTTCTTTTCTTTGCAGGTACGTCATGGACGCAGTGACACAAAGCCACCAGCCCCTGGCCTGGAGGACTTATTCTATCAGCACGGTATCCCTCACTGACTCCAGACACTCTTTGTTCCTGCAGCCTGCACACATTTCATAACAACTAAACGCCACGTCTCCTGAATCTCTGTGACTCCAACTCGCTAAATAAGAATATTGTTACAAAGCAATTCAGCGATTCCAGTAGACAGTTCACTGCGTCTAACATGTGATTAGATACATGTGAATGAACCTCTGTTCATTTAATTGAGTGGAAGGTTACATGAAAACCAGTAGAACATTTAAGTATTACCAAAGCCGTCCCCTTAGGTTTGGCCACAGTTAGCAGAGTCTGCGCTCTGGTGTCAGTGGACATCTCTGGATTTCATCTAAGAGTTTATTTACACTTGAAAGCACGTCTGTCTTGCCAAGCTGAAATTGCATTCAACTTTCGTCATAACCCTCTTGAAGGATCTGAATCTCTTAATAAAGCGTATTGTATTTTGGAAATCCTGTAATATGTTTTGTAATACTGAGGTGACGCCTCATAGCCTTAATGGTTACAGTTTGAATTGGTGTTTGTTTATTTCTTTGCTCAAAATGTGAATTATTTGCCAAATGATGTAGAAACACTGTGTTATTGTGTGTTGGTACAGGAGTGGATCTGGAGCTTTGGGCACACGAGCATACCTACGAGAGACTATGGCCTGTATATAATTACAAGGTATTCTCCACACTCCGTAAAAATGTCATAAATATCAATAAAATGGTCAAACTAAATTGTAAATACGAATTAAAGCATCTATAATGCATTTTATTAATTAACATTTTGTAATAACTGTTGTAATCTATTGTATTGGTTTGTCACAGGTGTTAAATGGGAGTGTTGATAAGCCATATGTGAACCCTAAAGCACCAGTGCACATCATTACTGGCTCAGCTGTAAGTATGTTTGCGCATTATTTTAGACACAATCTATCTTTATTAGTATCTTACATTACTCTAAGTAGTGGTCGACTCATTACTGCCATGCCTGCTGATGCCTGCACTCATGAGGCCAATAATCAAAAAATGCCTAAACACAGAACACAGGCAGCCTTTTTGGGGAATTGTAATGTTAGCAAGCCTTTAACCAGCTAACCTTGCTAGCTAGCTTAGAAGGCTAAAAAAACTATTGTTTTCATCTCAGTTCAACGATCTGCCACCATAAGTGATTGATTTGATAGTTATAAGATACCCAAGTGTTAGTAACAGTCCGTTGCATTTTCTGGTGGGAGATTTCACTTGGCTTATGTTAACAAAGTCTGAAAACTAACGTTAATGTTATCAACTTGCGAAAAACAATGGGCTTCTAGCTCACATACAGTTTCTGCACTTACTTTGCTTAACTATATGAGGGACAGAATCTTCACTTTACCACAGTGTCACCTCTAGTCACTTGTTAGATGATATGTGCATGCTGTACAATGTGTTTGATCGATTAAATTGACTATTTGACTTGTAAACGAGTCTGTCAACAAACCTACAATTTATGAATTATTGTTCTCACTCAGAAACAGAGATGCTGCTGTCTTTTTTTATTATTTTACTTTTTTTTACAATTTTTTTTTTTATTACCTGTGGACATTCATTTATTTGATACGTTCCCCCAGGAACATCTAAACTAACTGCACATTTGATTTTATATAACAATATGGCTTCTACCTTCCATATCTGACAGATATCTTATGAAGTAACACTTGACCAAGCACATACTATTGTTTTAGATTTAATTTTTTCTATCCCACAGTTAATTGTGCATGATAGTGGAGAAGTACTTGAAGCCATATTTACATTTAATCGTAATAAAAGTGTTATGCATTTCATTTGCTATTCTAAGTGGTTCAGCTGCAAAATAATGCCAATAATATGGTATTTTTGCTACGCATGCATATGTTGATGAAGTGGAGTGTTGTTTGTGACATTATCCAGAAAAAAATTCATGCTGACATGAATAATTTTCTCCAATATGTTCTACAGGGAAAAGATAGTCTAACATAGATGATAAGAATGATTAATAATAAAAAGTCTCAGTGCTCAGACTCTGTGTCAGCACTCTTGAAATGTCGCCTGTCCAATCAGATTACTTGTTCATGGTTATACAACTCTTGTATAATGATAATAATAGTAAAGTAAAAGTGATTATATGGATCCCTGATAATAGCCATGACAAATAGATGCCGCTCAGTGGGAAAGTTCTAAACATTTACATTTACATTTAGGCATTTAGCAGACGCCCTTATCCAGAGCAACTTACAAAAAGTGCTTTAAGGTCACCATCAACAAATATATTCTGATACTAGCTCAGATGTCTATTAAGAGTACAATCAGGTCTGATTTTTTTGTTAATGAAAAGGATACCTAGTTTAGAAATCTGTGGAAAAGAAAAGTTTTAAGACATTGTTTGAAGATGGACAGAGATTCAGCTGTTCTGACACTTAGAGGAAGCTCATTCCACCACCTCGGTGCCAAAATGGTGACAGTGACTTCTGTAGGACAGTGGTTTTTATTATAAATTCAGAATCGTACCTCACTATGGACCTTGCTGGAAGAGCTTTACGTGGGCATGTGCAGCAGTACGTATCCGGAGTTTATCCAGAGTTCATGGAATCACAGTTGTACATGTAAATACCAATGTGTGGTGTTAACCAAATTCATGGCTGAACTTTTAATAGGGTGGAAAACCTAATCGAAAAATAATTTACCTAGACATGTCAACATAGCAAGATGAAATGGTTCATTTTTTTCTTTTTGCATTTCATCATTAGGAAAATCAGAGCTTACTGTGCTTCTCGGCTGTGTAGTTGATGTTTAAGCAGAGTCTATGGAGACATGAGGTTCAACAGATTGATTGTTGTAGTTAGTGGACTTGGACTTATTTCCTTGTAATTGTGGACCATCTGTATTGCTCTATTATTTATAAAACATTTACACAATGTAAAGGGCAGCTAGGGGAAAAAGGAAAAATATAGTTAGACTTGAAGGTTTTCCTATGATGGAATAAAGGCAAAAACAATCAGATTGTTCAAGGCTCAAGGGTACGCTGATAAATATTAATTGCACAGAAACAAAATGCAATTGGGTTTGGCAAAACACTGTTGGCAAGGCAACTGCTGAACAAACAGACACACTTATGAAAGGTTTCACCTCAGAAGTGTGTTGTGATTGGCCAGGATTCGATTAGGTTTGATTAGATCAGGTTTAATTAGATCCAGGCTTTTTTGTTTCACAGATGTTTTCCTGAAATTTACACAGACTCATTTCAGCCTTATAGGTTTTATAACCATTTAAATATAAGGTGATTGTTTTTAACCTAAAAAATAATACCCTATGTATTAAATATCTTTAATTTAACTAATCATTTCAAATCACTTTTATTTATATAGCAGTTTGAACAATGGACATTGTCCCAAAGCAGCTTTGAAGTGGCATTTATCCGGACTTAACTTTTAAAGAAATTTAATCTCTAATGAGAGAGCCAGAGTTCATAGTGGGAAGGAAAAATTCCCTGGGATGACAAGAGGAAGAAACCTTGAGAAGAACCAGACTCAAAGTGGGAACTCATGCTCACTGGATATTGCAATAATAAATGATCTCTTCTATAACTGTGTGCTGTGTAGTTAAAAAGTGCACCAGTAAACCAGTAACCAGTAAATTCATTCAAGTTTTAACACAAGGTATGTTTTGTTGAAATGATCAACTGTTCACTGATTGGAGATGTTACTGATGGGGTGTAAAAGTGTTAATGGCGATTACAGTCCTAGCCATCGTAGCAAAGCTGTTTACATCAGTTGCGATCCAAAGCCAAATTCATGGTTTCTAAGTGTATTTTTCCGGCTGTCCATTTTTTGGCTGTCCATTGTGGTGATGTTTAGGCTGTCCATGTGAAGTGAAGTGAAAGTGAAAGTCAGACATTTTTGTCACTTGTGCTTGCACACAGTGAAATTGGACCTGCGCATTTAAATTGGACCTGCGCATCCGTGCAGTGAGACACACTAGTGAACACACACTAGGGGGCAGTAAACACACATGCCTGGAGTGGTGGGCAGCCCTAGCCACAGCGCCCAGGAAGCCAATGGGGGTTAGGTGCCTTGCTCAAGGGTACTTCAGCCAAGTCCTGTCAGTCATGGGAATCAAACCTGGGACCTTCTGATCATAGGGCAAACACCCTAACCACCAGACCATCACTGCCCCCACAATGTGTATATGTGGGCCCATCCTCAGCAGCAGTGACTGATTTTCTGCTGATGAGAACCCTAAACAGAAGTAGGGCATCATGGGGGATTGAACAGATTTGGACAGTAGATTTGTGGAGAGTAAATATTGAAAGTTCAAAGGACAACAAATTGTTGGTGCACGTCTTGCTGGCGCATCTGTGACCAAGACAGCAAGTCTTTGTGATGT
>JAOVVG010000002.1:6672263-6684440 GCA_028566375.1 Leptodoras nelsoni
GTACAGACTCCACACAGAAAGGACCCAGACTGCCCCACTCGGGGATCGAACCCTTCTTGCTGTGAGGTGACGGTGCTACCCACCGAGCCACCGTGTCTCCCACTATACATTATCATTAACAGAATATCTTACACAGTGAATGTTGTCTACAGAAGCTCTAGATAAAGTGACACTAAAGGCTAGACCAGGGTGAATGTTAGAGGCTTTGCTCAAGGCTCTGAGCATCTCCGGTGCTGAAAGTTAGATTTAGTATTTGATCTTCAGTAACATTTATTATCATGGATTAATTTATATATATTTATTTATATTAAAGCAACACATGTAAATATAAAGTGCAAGCCCTTAATCTGGCTGCCATTATAATGTCCAATTTAATAGTCGTACCTTCTAAGACTCGTTTTTCAATACATGAACTCTTGGTACTGCTTGTTACAGATGATTTGAAAATACTTTTGAAATTCTTTCATTAAGAATGGACTTATGGGCTCATGCAAAGCTTTTTTTTCCTTTACTCTTTTTTTTCATCATCATCATCACCATCACCATCATCATCACCATCATCATCTCTATCATCATCTCTTTCCAGCTCTGTTTTCTATCCATTGATCCTATGGTGAAATACAGAACTCTCCTTTGTTTTTCACTCCAAGACGTTTCTTATGTGCTTTCCATTTCCTGTACTCCTTGGCTTGGTACATGTGATGCTGCCCCCTAGTGTGTAGATATGCAAATATGAGACATATATAAGACATATAAGTATATATATAAATATATAAAAATATAAGACAGAGTGACCATGTAGCATACTCTGACTGCTTCACAGATGTAGAAACCAACCCAAGCTCAAGATTAAACCAGGAGGCACTGGTTTCCCTTATCAAAGCATACATAGAGGTTCAAAATGTGTGCATGACACATTCATACAGACAGCTGTAGAGTCGATAAATCTCACAGCTACACTCATTTGCATAAAGAAACTTCCCTTTCATATTCCAGTAGCCTGCTTGTGCAAGAGTTAGACTAGAGCAATAATGATTTGGCTTTATTGTGGTTATAATGGTGGCTGTGTGATTGTGGTTATACGGAAAATATCATACCCGTCTTCAGTTGCTCACAGGAATGAACACTGCACGGTCAGAAGTTATTGCGACATCTTCCTGCATACGTACATCATCAGTAGTGTGAAAAACATACGCACGGTAATCTCATTAACGAGACCCCTTAAGCTTTAAGATGTCCATTTTACTATTTAAAAATATGTTTGCTTTACAAAAGTTGAAAAGTTACCGATGTACACTGGTCTTTAATTTGTGCATATTTAATCATTTTAATATAATAGACTGTTATCGTCTGAATAGATTGACCATCATTAGCCATTAAATAAAAAATATGTCAGATTTTTCAGATAGCTAAAATCAACTGAGTAGCACTGTACACTTACACATTAAGTGTAAGTGTTATTTACAGTATATCATCACACATATAGCTAGAAAAAGACAGTGATTGTGAACCTAAGCGATTTTTTTTCAACATACAGCCCATGTCTCGCTAATATTGTAATGCATCTTGATATATTTGTGCTAGAGATTCGCATTCAGGATGACTATCCGTGCAACAGAAAGCCTGAAATCGCTCTGAGGTGTAAGTAACTAAAACAGCTTCTCTTTTTTTTTGACAGTAGCTCACTGAGAAGTGGAAATGAGACTAGTAAACCATAATTAGCTCCAGAGCTGGACCGGCTGTGTCCACTATGCAACCTGTCTGAACATATCAAGGTTTTAACCCCCCCTTTCCACTGCCTCGGGAGAGTCAGCCTGGGGTTAGAACCCGTTTTTCACAGCCAGGCTACAGGGGATAATCACAGGCAAACATGGCAGCCACATGGCAGACATATGCATGCGTATACACACGTTCACGCACGGGACGTATGGTTCTCATTAGTCTCAATGGCAACATGAGAGGCCATGTGTGCACAGAGTGGGAATGCAGAAGAGTGTTAAGCTACGCTGGAGGATTCCCCTGAAAAGACAGGGACTTGTGCCATCAGGAAACACTGTATGAACATCAGCAACATCAGTTTATCTTCTAGATAAAGGAAATTGTATTTGTTCATCCTAAGATTATGTATGTATATATATATATATATCACTAAAATCTACATTTATATCCGGATTATTATTAACAATGGGCAGCAATATTTGTTTTATTTAGGCATTCTGGATTGATAGTGCCATGTTTCTATAAGAATGAGAATAAGAACTAGAATAGTATTCCCCCAATATTTTATAGGTATATGAATGTATATTAATTTATACCATTTTTAATCATGTGTGTGCCTGTGTGCATTCATACACGCTTTAAAGTAATGTGATTACAGTAAGTTTCTTAAGCTTTTGTAACTGTATACAGCAATTATTTTTATTAATGTAAGCTGTTCTATCACATTTCATATTAAAATCATCTCAAATTAAAGATGGTCTTAACACAGTGGTGCTTCTAGGAAACTCAGGCATGCTGTTTCAGGTGTATGTTCATAATGTTAACTTAATTATGAACAATCTGGTGTTTATTATAGCTCTTTGGAAAAGGCCAGTTTAAATACTTAATACTTTTACGATTTAAGAAAGAGGCAATCTCTCTATCTCTCTCTGTCTGTCTCTCTCTCTCTCTGTCTCTCTCTCACACACACACACACATACACACTTACTTTTCTAAAAAAAAAGCAGTGACTTTTCAAGATTATTAGATGGCTCTCTTCCTCTAAACTCATCGGCTTACTTTGTTAATGTTTTAGTATCCACAATTACAGCCATTAACTCCCTACAAAAATAAACTCCACAGCTGGTGAGGAACACGAAACACTAATTTGGTGTCTGGCTATGAGGCAAGAAATGTTTCACCTCAGGATTTCAGTTCCCAATTAGGTTAATAGAATCACTAGAGCTGTAATTTGCATGAGAAATAAATTCTACTTTGTATTATGTGCCAAATGTATGTCTTACCAACCACAAACGCATAAACACAGGGCCAAAAAATGATATCTTGTTCAGCCTTAATAAAAGATATCTTGTTCAGCCTTAATAAAAAAAATGAAGGCATGAACTGATGCAGCATATAAAGCAGCATATAAATCTGTACATTATGTGTGTGTGCGTGTGTGTGTGTTTCACATCACTGAAACATTTAGAGGCTCATATAATATCACTGTACTCTTTAGAAGCTGATTCGACAGGAGCAATGGCTTGATTTATATGCCCTGCATAAACTACATGAACGTTGAAACAGATGAACCAAATGTCTTTATCAGTGATTCATTTCTCATGAATATCATATGCAGTATGATGCATGCATTTATTTTGTAAAAACTATTTATTTATTACAAGCTAGGAAGCTTTATTCCAAATGGCTCCTGCCAATTTATTTAAACTGAATTAAGTTATAAACACAATCCTTTTTTGTGAATGTCCTTATCATCTAATGTATAGACTTAGCATTCTGGGAGAGGTGTAATTCTGTCCGTTCAGAGAAAAGGGTTCCTAGGAAGAGGTTGATCGTTTTTTACGAAAAGCCACTGTGGTTATTTTTAACTTCTGAAGAAGTCACGGTACACACATCTTTTCCAGCTTAAAAGGTGTAAACATTTGTGGCAGGCATAATACTGGAAATGAGTCTATGGTATGCGGTATATTCTGTATAACACAATGAGATCTTTATTATATATCAGTGTGTCTATGATCTGAACAATTGAAAGACGCGAAGGACTGAGACAAACCGTGTGCGCATTTCGCACGGAGAGCTTCCAACCAGTTCCAATATGGTTTTGCGCAAAAGACCTAAAAGTATCCAAAAGGACACAGGCATGGAAATGAGTATTTAAAATAGTCCATAGCGGTCCAAAAGGAGCATCACTTTACTGCTCGGTGTCGCCTCCTCCTTTAGTGTGCTGTGGGTTACTTGTGCGCAAAGGTAACACGCAGCTCTCCGGCTCTCCAGGCGTATGGGAGGAGTGAAGAGCAGCGCGTCGAGCCCGGCCCCTGTGCTGCAAGCATATATAACACACGCTGCTTTGCAGCTCCAACAGAGAAACTTTCAGTGACTAGAAATCAGAACACAAGGAATATTCATGATATTATCTTTTATTATTTATATCAATCTATCCATCTATCCATCTATCTATCTAACTATCTAACTATCTATCTATACACTACCTGTTTTTTTCCACTGAGAAAAGGAAAAAGGAGAAAGATTTCATCAATTGTGAGTTTTTTTTAAACCTTTCTTTGAATTACTGCTTTCCTAAACAACCTACTGAGGAAATCATGTTTTGAAACCAAAGATCTTTGGTTTTCCAAATCAGAATTGGAACTTTACAACAGAATCAAGAGATGGCATTATCAGAAAGTGAGTTTGGCATGAAGGGAAGCAGCATTATAAAGGAATGGAGTGGACAAGTCCAACCAGCCCTCATCATTTCCTTCATTTTTCTCTTCTGCCTGGAGGCCTGTCTGTGGATCCGCAACCTTGCTTTGAAGAAAAAGCTGCCAGGGCCTTTTGCATGGCCACTTGTGGGCAATGCCATGCAGCTAGGCCAAATGCCCCACATTACCTTCTCCAGGCTTGCAAAGAAGTATGGTAATGTCTACCAGATCCGACTGGGTTGCAATGACATAGTGGTGCTGAATGGAAACACAGCCATACGACAGGCACTCATACAGCATAGCAAAGAGTTTGCAGGAAGACCAAATTTCATCTCCTTTCGAATTATATCAGGGGGGAAAAGTTTGACATTCAGCAGTTACAGTGAACAGTGGAAGGCACACCGGAGAGTAGCTCAGTCTACCTTGAGGGCATTCTCATCTGCAAACAGCCAGACCAGGAAGGCCTTTGAACAACATATTGTAGCAGAGGCCATGGATATGGTTAAGAACTTTCTCAGGCTGAGTGCAGATAGATGTTATTTCAACCCGTCACATGAATTTACAGTTGCTGCTGCTAACGTCATTTGTGCTCTCTGCTTTGGAAAACGTTATGGGCATGATGACCCAGAGTTCAGAGCACTTCTGGGGAGGGTAGATAAGTTTGGAGAGACAGTGGGTGCTGGGAGCTTAGTAGATGTCATGCCTTGGCTTCAGTCTTTCCCAAACCCAGTGCGAAGTGTATACCAGAACTTCAAGACAATCAATAAGGAGTTCTTTGCATATGTAAAAGACAAAGTCGTGCAGCACAGAGACACATATGACCCTGATGTAACCCGAGACATGAGTGATGCAATCATTGGTGTGATTGAACATGGAAAAAATAACATGTTGACTAAAGACTTTGTGGAGGGAACTGTGACAGATCTCATTGGAGCTGGACAGGACACTGTATCTACTGTTATGCAGTGGATGTTGCTGCTCTTAGTGAAGTACCCAGCCATGCAGACCAAGCTCCAGGAGCAGATTGATAAAGTGGTTGGTCGTGACAGACTGCCCTCAATGGATGACAAGATCAACCTGACCTACCTGGATGCTTTCATCTATGAGACCATGCGCTACACCAGCTTTGTGCCTGTCACCATCCCCCACTCCACCACCATAGACGTCACCATCGAGGGCTTCCACATACCCAAAGACACCGTGGTGTTCATTAACCAGTGGTCTGTGAACCATGACCCACAGAAGTGGCAGGACCCCCACATCTTCAATCCCTCAAGGTTCCTGGATGAAAATGGAGCACTTAACAAGGACCTGACCAGCAGTGTAATGATCTTCTCCACAGGTAAGAGGAGATGTATTGGTGACCAGATTGCCAAGACGGAGATCTTCTTGTTCTTAGCCATCCTGCTGCATCAGTGTACGTTCAAGAGTAACCCCTCTCAGACTCTCACTATGGATTGCTCATACGGGTTAGTGCTGAAGCCTGTCAAATTTACAGTTACAGCCAAATTACGAGGGAGACTCCTTGGCTTTGTGTCACCAGCATAAATAAAATGACTTGCCAACCCCTGATTTTATGGACTGATACATTTTCAATTCATATTGCATTTAACAGTGAGTATTAATAAACAAGCACTGAATCCTGTTGTATATTTAATATATAAAGATCATTCATGCATTTGTAAGCAAGGTGTATCTTTAATGGGATTAATGAGAAAATGGTCATCATATTGTCTGGTATGTAAAGGAACTGGCACAGTCTTTATTTGTTCTTGATTATCTATGTAAAATCTGTATAACATTGTACGCTGTGTATTCATCATCCTGTCTAAATAATATAAGCTACATAAAAACTGGTTCAGCAATCAGTGCATAATTGTCCACATTATCAAATTCATTCAGAAACCTGTTCAGAAAGCTTTAGGTTCCTCTTTTGGTTCCTGTGATTTGAAGAAAATACTGTGTATGTATATGATTTACTCAGATCTGTATGTATAAAGACTTGTATAAAATGTGGATACTCATAATTGATGTATTTCAGGTATTTTAAGTATTAATCATCGACTTTATATGTAAAGCCATCTACTGTATCTGGATTTAAAGAATAAATAGCTTGACAATGTACAGGTAGTCAGAAAGTAATGATCATAATCTAGTAGGTACCATGCAGTAAGTGAGACATTGCATCACTGGGATAAATTATAGTGATTTTGTTTTTGTGGCTCTTATGGAGACTGTCTATAAGAGATCTTGGATACGTGTACTTATTATTTACTTACTCTTTTGCTTCCAAGTCCTGTTTTTATATTTCACCTGCAATTACAACACAACTCACAGGAAATTACTCATGATGAAAAATTAGGTAATAAGGCTTGTGCAGCTGCAAGCCATGCCATTAATTCCATTACACGGCTGTTTGTCCAGGCAAAAAAATGACTTGCTTCATGTGTATTTTCAGAATTTCTCTATCACCCATAGTGTTGGACATGGAAAAGTTTTAACAAGGGAAGAGGGATGTTCCTAGGGCCTACTATCAGCAAAAATCATACACTTATACATTTCAGTAGTGGGTTTGTACACATCTTAAGTGTAATAACAGCCTTATTTATGAATAAGTAATAAGAAACATGTGTAAAAATTACACCTATTTTAGTCTGTGGGCCAAATATAAGGTTCAAATTGTGTTGACCAGTGTTACGTCTCGCATGTATTGATTAAATAGCTGTTTTGGAGCCAAGGAATAAAAGTGAATTTAATTGAATATTATGAATGTCCAAGCAAGCAGCCATATAAATTATACATTGTTTTTTTTTCTTTCTTTCTTTATATGAATTGAAAATAAGCTAATTTTGAAGTGAATTAAATAAAAGTAACAATTTAAAACAGCATATAACAGCATTCCTTTGTTTTGTCTCAACTCATATCTCAGGATATATGAGATCTCAGGTTCATAAGGTTTCCAGGGCTAAACATGATCAATTTTATGAAATTTTATATTGTATGGTTCTGTATTAGTAATGCTAACATTGCATATATTGTTATATATCATATAATGCATTGAAAATACACAAAACACCAAGCATCAGATCAATTAGACTCCATATACAAGCATGATTGCCTAGAGTGACTATTATTCAGCTAGCGATGCCTTCACATACAGAATCTTCACTAAATACAGTGGCGGGGGAAAATGCTGAAATAATGTGTAGATGAATCCCTTATAGGCTGCATTCCAAAGACCCCCCCACATGCACATGCTACTTTAATAACTGCCTCTGATATCTTGAATGGATTTTGCAATATGTCATGTTATGCTGCATGGACAAGGGCTCCATCCGGAGCTCCGGTTACTGTCCATGTGGAATTTATTTGTGGTTGTTCTGCTTGTGTCTGTGTGCATTTCTTCTAGGTACACCAATTTCCTCACACCACCCAGTTAAAAGCCAGGATGTAAATGGCTAGTGTAAATTTCCAGTAGCTGTGTGGGAATACAATTTTAACAGTGTATTAGTGTGTGTGATGCCCTTTGATGGACTGGCTGGGACATCTAGTGTGCTTTTCTGTTTTGTGTCCAGTGTTCCCGGGATACACTCCAGATCCTGTATAACAACACCTTGACCAAGATAAGGCTGCTACTGAAAATGAATGGATGGATGGATGGAAGGATGGATGAATAACATGGTATCTTTATTTGAAGCAATGAAGCACAGTACATTGTTTTGACTGAAAGATCTCTATTTTCATTTCCTACCTGATGAAAATTGATACCTATAAATTGCCTATAAATGATCAAATGTAATATTTCTTCTTTGCAGTTTTGTTTATAGGGTCCTATCTAAATACACTCACAGCACTGTGAAATAAAGTATCATGAAGGAATTAAGGAGTGGACACATTTAACAACTTATCGCACCCTCCTTCATGTTCTTCTTCTGCATGGAGGTCTGAGATCCGGTCACTCACTTCTAGAAGCAGCTGTCCGGCAGACTCTACATGTCTGGCTTTTTGAACAGTTTCTGAAGGAAATCGGAATCGGAATCGCCTTTATTGTCATTATAATTTACATTACAATTAAATTGGATTTGCTGCTCCAAGATGCTTTGTTAACAAAAAAGTAAAATAGGCAGGTTAAATATAATAAGACAAAATGTACACTATACAAAAAATAATAAAAATAAAATAAATAAATAAATAAAATAAAAACAAATAAAAAAAAATAATTAATTAAATAATACATAAAAATAATTTCTATATATAAAAAAGGAGAGTAAGGAATTTGTAACAAAATATATTTCTTAATTATATGAAAATATTGCACATGAGAGATATTGCAAAAATATTGCACATTGAGATATATTGCACACATTTGATATAGCACATGGGGTTGAAATTAAATGTTTTGTTTGTCGTTATTTTTTATTGTTTAGTGCCATGATGGCACTTGGGAAAAAACTGTCACTGTACCGTCGGCCAGAGGGTAGCAGGTTAAACAGGTGGTTGCTGGGGTGGGATGAGTGGGATGAGATTCAACAGGAAAACTGAGAAAGATGTCACATCATGACAGACACCCTGAATAAATGAATCATCTGTAAGAATAAGCTCAGGGGGGGCGTATCTCAGTCCCTCACATCAGTTGACAGTTGCCACAAACAGAATATCTGCTTTGAAAAACTATCACATGCCATTTCTGGGTAGGATTTATAACTTTGGTGAAATGGGAGGTTGAAAACCTGCAGTCCTTGATTTCAGATTCAGTTTTTTCCTGAACCCTAATGAAAATGCTGATCATTATTTAAAGCCTCGACGAAATACTTCTTCAGCTCTGTGAAAGATATAGTGGCAGAGCTCAGATAAACATAAGATTCAGAGATTATGACAGAATGTACAGAGGAGAAAACCAGGCTTGCTAGAGTTTAACTCGGGCTTCCACAGTCTCTACTGCTCTACAGTAAATGTTACAGCTTCTGCCGAATATCCACTGGTGCACTGTGGCACTTTGGGGAAAAAAAAAAAAAATATATATATATAATATGGCATTAAGACAACAGCCAAAGATAACACATGGGAAAATTTTGTCAAAGTTCAAAATTGGCCAGAATTCCATCTAAGCATAGTGAGAAGCTTGTTGAAAGCTACACTAAGCATAGTATTCAAGTTCCATCCATTAAAAGATAATGCCACCAAATCCTTATACTAAAACCAACTTATTTTTGGGCCATTGAAAATCTCATATAATAAATGAAAACTAAAATGAATCGTTGTTTTGAAATGACCTTTTATGGATCTAAAGTAGATGCCCTAAACAACTTAACAAAGGATGATAGCATGAATTGTATGAGGCTGTAAAAATTGAGTTGGAATGTCCTTAGTCAAGGTTTATGGAGATTTTATATCTCAACTATATGTACATGCAAGCAATTATTACACATCCCTTCTTATTCCTTCTTATAGATGTCAAAATACTAATAGCTGTTAATATGAACATGAATTCAGAATATGCTTATTTATAGTTTCATCTGCCTATCTAAACACACACACATACAAACACACACACGCAAACAGCTCACATACGGAAGGGAGACTCTAAAAGAGAGGCTTGTTTTCACACCACCTATTACAGAACAGACAACATGTTGTTCTTCCTTCACTCCTTCTTCCTTGCAGACAGTGCATAGCTCTAAGAGGGTTGAAGATACAGTTCATACAGAAAGTCACTTCCCAAGTACATTCCCCAGTGCACACATCTACAAAGTTCACATGCAGGTGGTCACACATAAAGATGGTCTTTCTCTAGAAAGCCCCCTCCACCCAGGCCCCAGACCAAGTACATTTTCACTCTGACCAAAAATGTTCCACCACACTTATTTTTACTTGCAACCTATTTCATATTTATTTACAACTTCTTCTTTTTTAGTATTTAGAAAGAAAGCCACAAGCAATATCCATTAAGTTACAAAGCAGTGAGTGTGACTAAAATGAAGCTCTAAATCTCTGATAGATCTCTCACCCTCAAAAACATTTATTTCTGACACTCACCATCCACCAAGACGGATCTCCTCCCCCCCCCCGTCTCATTCCTCACACGCAATCCACTAATGTAACTCATAGTGTCTGCATCTGGCTTCTTCAGCCTGGATCTTATTTCAGCACTATTACCCAAATCCAGTGCCCATCATATTTATCCTCTAACGTTCGCTGTGGACTACATAACAAAACACAATTTAAAAAAGAAACCGTTTCCAAGCTGTGAATAAACAAAAGCAAACTAATAGACTTGTATATTTGGTTTTTACCAAGAGACAACTTAAGCCAAATGGCAAAATTAATTGAAGACAGGCTTCTGTTCTGAAACACTATATATAGGGGGGAGCTGCCACTGTGCTTCTAATTTCCTCATGACATCTGCTCTGGACTGTTGCCATGGGTGGGCATACAAATTAATCTATAAATTAACCTATTACTAATCACACACCTCATTTTTACTTTCATTTGGAAACGTTGTTAACATACCAAGAATCTGTTGTGTACAACTTTAATTTGAAGGTCACAATGGCAGCTATTAGAAACAAGCGGCTTGCCAATGGTCCACAAAGGGCTTTCTGTTTACAAGCCAAGACAAGTTTTAAGAACACTGAAGGCATCTTGGCAAAGCTAGGGCTACATAAGTGAATAAGGTAAACATACTCTAGTAAACACAAACAAATGTGTCTGAAATGTTTGATTAGTTGATGCTCATATGGTAATAGCATGAGGAGATTATTATACAGCGAAATATGAGTAAATGAATAGCTAAACAAACAATAAAACGGGCATTCAAAAATATTGGACTGAGTTTAACGATGGCTTTAGTTTGGGAGTTTGTTAGGCGGTTTCTAGGAACATCATCTAAGGAACATCAGCAAAAAAAAAAGTTTGTAGATAATCATTAGCCATTCATGTTGTGAGATGAACCAACTATTGAACTGTTTGGCTGTAATGACCAGCATGTTGTATGTTGGAAAAAATAGGGGCAGTGTAGCTCAGTGGATAAGAAGTTGGACTACGGACCCAAAGGTTGTGAGTTCGAATCCCACCCCAGGCTGTCACTGCTGGGCCCCTGAGCAAGGCCCTTAACCCTCAACTGCTCAGTTGTGTAAAATAAGATGTAAGTCTCTCTGGATAAAGTAGTCTGCCAAATGCTGTAAATGTAATGTAATGTAAAAAAAGGTGAGGCTTTTAATCTGAACCCAAATGTGAAGCATGGAGGTGGCAGCATCATGTTATGGGGGTGTTTTGTCAGAAAAGGGACTGGTGCAAAATATATGGCATTAATCTATTGCATGACATATGAAAAAATGGAGTAAAAAAATATTTGCACTCATTTTCTTACCTTCCATAGAGCACAATTAACAATTATAATAATAATGTAAAAAAATAATGATACTAGGGGTTAGATTTAAGTATGTTACTTTGGTGCAACAATGTGCAATAATGATAATAAATTCAAAATGTTTTTATTGTATAACACATTACATTTTCTAAAAGAATTGATTAAACAACTACATGTAAAAGACCATTTTCACTGAAAAAATAAAACAGTTTGTATCAGCTGTAATCTTAGTGGAGGTTTGTTACCAACAAGCAACAATGTGCAAAAAAGGAATATCAATTTTATTCATTCATTCTCAATCCAGTCTTTAGGCTAGGAAATCCCACAATACATAAAAGCACATTTTTATTGTCCATAACATTGCTGTAAAGTACTGAAGAACAAATATTG
>JAOVVG010000002.1:6701931-6714947 GCA_028566375.1 Leptodoras nelsoni
ATACAACTGAGCAGTTGAGGGTTAAGGGCCTTGCTCAAGGGCCCAACAGTGGCAGCTTGGTGGTGCTGGGCCTTGAAAACCCGCAAGCTTCTATTCAGTAACCCAACAGCGTAACCACTCAGCTACCCCTGCCCTCCTGCCTTCCAAAGCCCTCCTGTTTAACTTGATCCCTGTCTTGGATATCATGGATTGTTATCCATGTTTTTGAAAGAACAGATCTTTTTTTTTTTTTTGCTCTTGTTAGGTAACTCTTTTTACTGCACCTACCTAACCTAAGCTAAGGGATACAGTGGTTTTAACGAGTCAATGTTTTAATCAAGTTTCATTTGAATTATTTTCTTAAACCCCGCTGAAGTCCATCATCACTGGAACAATGCGAGTGAATTTGGAGCAATGGTAAAGTGATCAAGTTCTACATGAAAATCAGTAAAAGGAAATCAGAATCGCTTGAAATGTTGAAGAAAGGTTCTGGACAAGCTACTCTATCGTCACCCACTTTTTTAAAAATAGAGCCCGATCTCCTGAACAGAGTGATCACAGGGAATAAATCATGGGTGTTTGAGTACAAACCCAAGACAAAAAGACATAGTACTGAATGGCACACTACAACATCACCTCACCCAAAGAAAGCTCACGTGAGCAAATCAAAAATCAAGTTCATCGTATCAAAAGACAAAGTTTAACGTGATCCCTGTCTTGGATATCATGGATTGTTCTAGACCGTTAGAAAGCTTGTTAAAAACTGAATAAAATGACTTACTATACTTTAAAAACATTCCAAAAGATTCATGAGTTATGAATGTTTAAATGTTTATGCTATGCAACGTACCGAAAATTGACATTTTAGCTGGTTTTACCTGGTAACAACCACAGTTATAGTCACTGTGAACATATTTGAATGCCGTTTATATCAATTTGCTCAGAATCTGGCATATTTTTGGATGGAAACATCAGAGTACAAGATCTTTTGTTGGATACAAAATACACTGTGAGAAAATGCAGGCAAAAAGTCAACTTTTCTGTATTTTTCGACAAACAGTACTTATATTTAGAAATAAGCTCCAATGATCCTTGACCATAAGAAACGTCTGTTATGTCATTTTCTTCAGAATTTAGTGCCTTTTAGTCGGTTTAACAACTGTTACAACTGTAGCAGAAGGACATAAGTGGTTAATAAGTGTTTACCCCTTGCAAAAATAGCAATTTTTTGTGTACTTCACTTTGTAAAAATTTCACAATTCTGGAACCAGATGGGGTCTCAAGGTCATACATACATCAAAAAATTTGGAATTGTGTCAGGAAGGAATGCACAAGATCATTCCGCAAAACATTTTGTGGAAAAAAGTTATCTGCCAAAAACACAGCTGAAAAATCATTCCAGTCCTTCCACATCCCACATCCAACCTATAGCCCAACTTGGTTCTGTGTGATTTCTTCTCATATGTAGAGGTGCTTTTTTACACTGTATTCCAGACTTAGTTCCCCTTTGCTGTTATAATAACCTCCACTCTTCTTGGAAGATGTTTTCCATGTTTTGGAGCATAACTATGGGGAAATGTGTTCATTCAGCCACAATTGTATTAGTGAGGTCAGGCACCGATGTCAGGCAAGAAAGCCTCAGTCAGAGTTCCAGTTCATCCCAAAGGTGTTCAGTGGGGCTGAGGTCAGGGCTTATCTTGGCAAACCATGTCTTCATAGAGCTCACTTTGTGCAGAGGAGCATTGTCTTGCTGGAATAGGTTTGGGTCTCTTCCAGTGAAGAGAAATTGGAATGCTACTGCATACAAAGACATTCTCTACAATTGTGTACTTAAACTTTTCACAACAGATTGGAGAAGAACTATGTATGGTTGAGATGGCCAGGTGTCCATAAACATTTAGTGGTCGTGGCTTATAATATCAGCCAGTATGAATCAAGTCTGTAAACGTCCTGCATTCATAGACACACAAGCATGCTCATCTCAGGAGAGGGGAGGGGGGTGACACACAGCAACCCATCTTACATCCACAGTAGCTACAAAAACACACTACCCCCAATGCATGCTGGGAACTGGCTATCCCCCAAACCCGATTGGCCCACTGCAGCCAATCCTCTCTCAGGTCCGGTGGCCAGACGCCTCAACATGTTTTTTAAATATATCACAATCAAATGATATATTTATATATAACTGTATGTGTATATGTATACACATGTATATACGTATGTGTTTATGTGTATGTATGTACCATATGTATATATATAATTATAATGATCATATTCCTTATATTATCTACAAGTACACCAACAGCCCTTGTTTTTGCACTATAACTACTAATTTGCGCTTCTTATAGTTGCTATAACTGCATTTCGTTGCCTTGTGCTTGTACTGAGCAATGACAAAGAAGCTGAATCTGTCTATCTAGCTATAAACAAAGTATACTTAAATGTAAGTACAAGTATAGGCCAAATATACTTAAACTTTTCTGTATACTTGTCAGTATAAGCAAATTATACTTAAGTATAATATAATTTAGTATATTTCTGCTGAGTACATAAAAAGTAAACTAAAAGCATACTAAGTACTAGTACTAAGCATAAGTACTCTTGAATAATTTTTTTTTTTATAAGGGTGCACAGAACTTAAACTCTCCGCTATGTGTTTGTTCTCCATTTTGTTTCAGATTACAAATTTGGTGACGGTGAGGTGACAGTGCTACCCACCAAGCCACCGTGTCGCCCAAAAAACTAGAATTGTAAATTAGAATTGTGAATTAGAAGGTGCTATATAACTAAGAGGCCAACATAATTGTCTTTTTATGTGACTGAACAAGTGATTAGACAAACAACAATTTATTTACAAAATCTAAAAATATAAAACAAAATATTTAGTTATATCAATATATGTATATGGGTTCACTGATTAATTATATCATTTGATTTGAAGTTACGTTTCCCACTGGGGTATGAAACAGCCAACAAATGATTAATTTCTCTTGCTGGCACCACAGCCATATTGCTGATCTTATCAAACCTGATCCTGTTGTTCAGTTGGGGTCTTTTGTACTTACCCAGAAGCCCTGAGCTCATTTTAGAGTGATTAGATCAGCTCCAATCAGGAAATTAGCCATTTTCCTAAGAGGAAATTAAAAGTCCAGCCACCAGGACTGAGTCCTTCAGAAATCAAAGACCTAAAGCCCACCACTGCTTTTCACACATAAACAAAAGTAGTTCTTATCATACCATCCCTCACCATGTTTATACTGCAGATTTTTGCCTTGTAAGACCACATACAAAATGTGGTAGCAATTTGAATTAATCTAATTCAGATAGTTGTGAACTGGCCCAGGTGCATTCAACACAAAGACTCAACACAATAACGGGTCATGGGCCAAGCAGTCATATACACTGTATGTAAAAATTTATAAAATGACGTGTGTCTTTCAAGGATGACTTCATATTTTTAATGCACAGAATTTGTGCCAGTAAGCCAAGTTATTAGATTAGACATTTAACATAATAATAACGCTTTAGCGAGTGCATAGATCACAACGCTATGCCGGTCTCTACTGATCTCTTTAGAACACTACATTACCTTGTGTTCTTTTGCTGGAGTTCTTTGGGATTTAGCCTTTATCCGAAACGGTTTTGGGTGGACGGTTTAGGAATTAAATGTTCCGTGGCACATTTGTATACATATTATAATGATTTGCCTAATATTTAAATATTAGAAATAAATCTTAAACTAAACTTGTGGTCATGAAACAGAGACCGATCAGACTATAAACAAGCAAGGCAAATCCAAAAAATCCCAAAGTCAAAGTCAAGGATTAAACACAAGGAGCAAACACAGTAATGACAAACCAGCTTGGAACTGACAGGCAACAAACACTGAACAAGACTTTGCAGTGAAGTGAAGCAAACAAACTGTTTAAAATTCTGTGTGTGTGTGTGTGTGTGTGTGTGTGTGTGTGTGTGTGTGTATGTAATGGAGTCCAGGTGTGTGCAATCAGAAGCTTGATGAACTTGAACATAGCAGATGAGAGACCGAGTTCTTCGTCCATCTTTGTAGTCACTGGGGGATTCTGGGAAATAAAGTCTGTGGAGGGATGCAATTACGTCCATTTACTCATTAATTCAATGACCTCTTTATGCTGGTCAGAGTAGAACCAGAGAATATCCGTAAAGAACTGGGCATAAGGAGGCAATATGCCATGTTAACAAATGGAAAGGGCTAGGCAATATTCAGCACCAGTTACAAACAAATAGAGAGCAAAGAGCTATTATCTGGGCATGACTAACAGAAAGTAAGTAGCCAAGGCAAAGGTTAAAGACAGAAACAAGTTGGCAAATAGCTAGAGTGTAGCACAACACTGCTCATTTTTCATTTCATTCATTTCATTTGATTGGGCAGAATGTGTTGGTTAATTTTCAATACTGTGTGTTTATATATTTATAAATGTTTATATGAATGCACTTATTCTCATATGTCATTGTTTACACAAAACAGCTCATTCACAGGTACTTGGATGGCAAATGTGCCACATAATCTAAAATTAATAATAAACATGTTGTTATTTAACCAAAAAAGGATAATCATTGAAATTGTGAAATTGTGTCTTTTACTTAGCATTTCTAAAAGCATTTGTAAGATTATAGTCTATTACTTTTCCACCACATGAGAGTCTTCAGGAATGTTCTCAGCATGACAAGCTAGGTTTTTGTCTTATTCATTTTCTGTAAGAGAGGATTTTCATTCAAGATAATACCAGCCCTGTGAACCTAACTCAAAAAAGGCCCAACCCAGGAGAAATTGCAATTGCAATGTTTCATAGTTTGTATTGGCCCTAATACCCTCCTGCAACAAACGGAGACTACTTTTTTCAAGGTCAAAACAAAGTTTGACATTTTTTGTATACTTAACAAACATGTCTTTTTTCTTTTCCTAAGATGCGGAGGCAAATCTTTCCAATCAAACACTTTTCCTCAAGATATTTTACTGTCGTATACCTGTATCCGCATCTATTGGACAATGAAACTGAAACACCTGTCATTTTAGGCCACAATAATTTATTAGTATGGTTTAGGGCCTCCTTTTGCAGCCAATACAGCGTCAATCTGTCTTGGGAATGACATATACATATACATATGCATATACATACCGTGGCTCTTGATACATCACAAAGACTTGCTGTCTTGGTCAGAGATGCACCAGTAAGACATGCACCAACAATTTGTCCTCTTTTGAACTCTGGTATGTCACCAATAATGTTGTGTGCATTGCAATATTTTGACGTGTGTAGAGGATCAAGGTGTGGGGTGATGAAGGGTAATGTAAGTGATAACAGGAACTAACAGAGGAAGAAACCTTGAGAGGAACCAGACTCAAGAGGGAACCCATCCTCATTTTGGTGACACTGGACAGTGCAGTAATAAATAATAAAACATACCTGGTTTTTTTTTATGTTTTGTTTTTTTTTCCCCTCCACATTTAAGTAATTTATATTTCTTATACTTACTTTTGTATATATAGACTGTTTTTATATATTATAGTATTATTATAGTTCCTGACACTTCTTCTGTTCTGTCCTCTGCACTGCTGTAACACTGCAAATTTCCCCATTGCGGGATTAATAAAGGATTATCTTATTTTATCTTATTTTAATAATCCCTTCTATAATTGAGTGCTATATAATACAAAAAAGTAACTTTCACCAGTAAACTGATTAGTTTGAAATTTCACAAAGTCCACACTGTTGAAGTGTTGAAGTGTTGAATTCACTTGTTTTCACATGGGTTGTATAAAGGATTGCAGGCTGCACGCAGCGCCCTTCATGTCCAATAGGAAACCGGTCGGGCTTGAAGCTCGCTCTCTGATTGGTCCGTTCCGGTGGGTGTTGTTTCCGCATTCCGCCGCGACTGTGAACTGAGTGACAGCGCTGTCGCTAATTCTGTGCAGCAGGGACTGAAATCCTCCGGGGAACTCGTCCTAAAGCTCAGCTTCGAAATCCGAAGATGCCTTACATCCTGGTCAGCACACAGATCCGGCTGGTGTGTATACATTATATGCAATAGATTGCTGTCTTTGACTAAGATATGACTCCTGGACAGGTGAGTCAGGTTGCAGACCTTTGGCTTGAATAAGCATTCGTGTCGAAATGGTAAAAACCTGCAACAGATAACAAGTAGGTGTTGTATTTAGCATGCTGGCGTTTTGTTACTGAAAGCTGCTTGTTTTGTTGTAGATTGTGATTTTAGTGCAACTTCCTTTCCGTTAGTAAATCACCTGGACTGTCCACTGTTCATCAGACATGCTCTTCAGACCCAACTTCCGGTTTGTACTTTAGGTCAGGAATAGACTTTGCTCCATGAGGCAGATTACAGGATTATATTTTGTTGTGTATTGTGTATGTGGACGCGTGTTACTTTGTTGTCATGAGGAAATGTCAAGAAATTGTAGACCCATAATAATACACCTCTCTCTCTCTCTCTTTCTCTCTCTCTCTCTTTCTCTTTCTGTGTGTGTGTGTTTGGTAGATTATTTCTCTGCTGTAACAATAAATCATATACCGTTGAAAAGCCTGTTAATTTCCCTTTTAAATGGTGCCACATTTGTAAGGAACAAGCATTTGTGGGATGAGTATGTGGGTTGCACCCATGAATCATTTGCCAGATTTTCTCTGCCATCGCCAAACAGCTTATTCTGCCTTTAACTTGTTTGGTGTTTGATGAACTGGATTATTGAAGTTTGAAGAAACGAGACATATTGGCAATTTAACCATTCATTCATTTAATAAATAGGAGCCTCAGTAGCATGTGGAAGAACCATACACAGCCACAACAACCTGCCACCTCCTCCTCATGCTGGTCACCAGTCTGGTCACACACTGCTGTTCTTCAACCAGCATTTGTCGCAAGTCAGCCAACGTGGTTGTGTTGGTCACTCTGGCATGAACAGCACACCCAGTGAGGATTTGGCAAATTTTTCATGGGTGTAACCCACATTCTCAGCTCTGCTGCTCATCCCATACATGCATGTTCCTTACAAATGTAGCAATGTTTAAAAGGGAAATTAACAGGCTTTCCAACAGTATATGATTCATTAACAAGAAGCATTGATACAACAAAGAAATAATCTACCAATCACAAATTTCCTTGGCGGGGGTCAATGGAGGGGTCTTGCATAAATAATAACCAGAGAAAGGGGGAAGAACTAAAGAATAAAAGAAGATTATGCATTATAGATTTCCACAACCATGTAAACTCATGACTCATGACTCATCACATGTTATTGCAAATATTAGATTGCAGTTGTTACTGCCAAGGGTGGCATAACCAGTTATTAGGCTTGGGGGAGGATGATCATTTAAAAGCTGAATTTTGTGATTGCTCATGTTGTCTTTGTCTTATGTTAAAATTAAAACTTAAATTTGACAAATGACCGAAAATAGAAGATATTGGGAAGTTTTTTTTTCACACTGAAGTTATACTCTCTGGTACTGGAGCCTATACATAGCGATGCCAATTATTCACATCATTGGTTGCATATGGCAGTACATATATAAAGCGACAGACATCTACTGAAGTTTCTAGAGCGTGAAAAAGGCGAGTGATGATTCTGTGGTTTTCAGCACAGTTTAATAGTTGAAGCTCGTGAGATGGTTCATAGCATTTTGGAGGTAGAGGCAAAGTTTGGATTTTCACGTATGAGCATTTCAAGGGTGTACTATGACTACAAGCATTCCAGCAAAACCTTGAACTTATGATAGCAGTGTGGCTGTAAAAAGATTCTGGGTGAAAGTAACCAGCATCGGCTGGCAAGAATCGTTTCATGTGATAGGCGTGCAACACGATCAGATAACATTGGGATTCAATGCTGGGGCCTCAACAAACATCAGTGTGAGGACTGTGCAATGTTCCCTCCAAGATCCTGTGGGGAACCAAGTATTAAGTGCTTTACCCGTTTTTCTAATACTTCAGTGCAATTTATGTAAAGAAAAATGACCAAAACATATGACCAAAGGATATGAAAGTGTTGTATTTTAAGAACCACCTACATATTTGTTGTATATCCCTTGCTTGACATAACTGCATCAAGTTGGTGACCCACTGACATCACCAAACTGGTAATGTCATTCTTCTTTTTTGATCCTCATCCAGGATTGCATCATAGCTTCTTTCAGTTGTTTATTTTGCTTGACCAATAAGCTTGTAAGTCTTGGATCCATGTGATTGGATCCGGCAGATTGTGATACCTTTACTCCTGCCCTGTGGAGGGGTCACTGACTTGTTTTTATTTTTTTTCCACAGCTCTTACAAGTAATCTGTCAGGGACTACTGTTGTTTTCCTTGGCTAACCTATTTGACTGCTGGTGTTAGTACATTGGTGGCTTCTTTCTTTTTCAGGGCATTTCAAATGGTTGTATTGGCTAAGCCCAATACTTGTACAAAGAATCTAACTGACACCCCCCCCCCCTTTTTTTTTATCAATTTCAGAATTGTTTGCCTTTCTCCTATAGACAGCTATATGGTCTTCATGTTGGTTTATACTTTTTAACAACCATTGTATTCTTCACAGGTGAAACTTAGCACTTAGACCAAAAATAGACATTTAGATCTATTTATCATTTTAACAGTCAATCTACCAGGGCACACTTAGGCATCAAGAAATACCTGTTGGTTCAAATATTTTCAATAAGTTGAAAAATGGGTGGGTACAAACAAAAGGTGCAATGTACTTATTGGTAAATACCTGTCATCTCAGATTAATCTTTTGATTGCAAACCGAAATGTCTTCAAATAGGCTAAATGGGCCATGCTGTTCCAATACTTTTGAACAGAAATTATGTCAATCGAAGGTACAGGTCTTGTACCTTTAGTCTTTTTTTTTTCCAGGGGAAACGTATGTGGTATACCTTTAATTAGTTTTTTGAGAAATGATCCGTACAGTCCAGGTGTGTATCTTAAATTATTTTTAAAGCTTTGTACATATAATATGTAAAAGAATATACATATGAAAGGTACAAAAACATCCCCTTTTTGGTACCCAGATGAAAAGGAAAGGTACTGTTTGTTACCTTTATTTCTGAAAGTATACACTTTATGTATAAATAAAAGTTTCATCTTCAGTACATTTACATTTATGGCATTTGGCAGACACCCTTATCCAGAGTGACTTACATTTATCTCATTTATACAACTGAGCATTTGAGGGTTAAGGGCCTTGCTCAAGGGCCCAACAGTGGCTACATGGTGGTCCTGGGGCTTGAACCCCCAACCTTCTATTCAGTAACCCAACACCTTAGCCATTGAGCCACGCTGCCTCAGTAAGTGCTTTATTCTGGTCAAGATCACTTCACACATTGCAAGGCACCATGTACACTCATGGTCACGTACAGGGGCATGTTTTGGAAGGTGGGGAACATGTAGAAAGTCTACAAAGACACTAACCTGAGCTGAGGGTCAACTTGAGGACCGTGGTGTGGTGTTGCAATGTCGCTACCTTCTGTTCCCCCCATGCAGAGTTGCTTACCTGGTCAGTTATTCATGATCAGCCTTACTCCTTTTTATTTTTTTTACAACATTAGCTGAATTCGATCAGTGTAAATACAGTATATTAAATTAGACCCATAAGTGTAGTTAAGTTCATCTCACCCCTCACACATTCTCCCCAGGATAGGCACCTGATCTACTGCAACCCTGACCAGGATAAAGCAGTTACTGAAGAGGAATGGAAAAATCCATCTAATCCAGTTTTATTTTGACATTTTATGATAAGAACATCTGAAATGGTGACGATTGTTATAGTGGACAAACTGTTTGTGCTTTCAGGAGACCGGACCCACCATGGTAGGTGATGAGTATTCAGATCCTGCCATCATGACCTATCTGGGAGCAAGGAAAACTACCATACTGGGCAACAACTTGTAAGTGTCCAGCAGTGCTACACCTAGCAAAGGAAATTCAGACTCAGAACCTGGAGAAAGTTAATGAAGGCTTTTGTAATTATCTGATGAGTGTAATGTGTTAAATCAGGTGCTGTTGCTACCTAAGACTGCACACCAGCAGCAACAGCAAGTGGCAAAGCAGCCAGAAGTCATTCATTTCCAATGGTAGTTATGTGACACTGAGCGGCATGGAGTTACCTGGTGAAAACTGCTGCGAATTGGTGACAAAAAATCACAAGTTATAACAGTTTACAGTAATTATCACAAACACCAGGCACAGCTGTTTCATATGGGCACCAAAAGTATTCATTCTCTGCAAAACATACTGTAAACATACTATAACTCATGTTTCTCAGAATTTATGCAGCCAGTTAATTTCTTCAATTTAAAATAATTTTCACAGACGACTTCTACAGATAATCCAACTATTTATATATTATGTGCTTTATATACACCAATGAGCCATTACATTAAAACCACCTGCCTAATATTGTGTAGGTCCCCCTTGTGCTGCCAAAAAAGCTATGACCAGCATGGACTTCACATGACCTCTGAAAGGTGTGCTGGGGTATCTGGAACCCAGACAAGCTCTGTAAGTTGTGAGGTGGGGCCTCAACATCAGACTTGTTTATCTAGCATATCCCACAGCATGATCAGATTGAGATCTGTGGAATTTGGAGGCCAAGTCAACACCATGAACTCTGTCATTTTCCTTGAAACCATTCCTAAACAAATTTTTGCAATGTGGCAGGATGAATTATTTTGCTGGAAGAGGCCACTGCCATTAGGGAATACCGTACCATTAAGTGGTGTACTTGGTCTACAGCAATGTATATCCAGGTGGTATGTTTCTGGGGCCCAATCCCAATTCTGCCCTTGACCTTAGCTCTAGACAATATTTCTCCATTTTGCATACTCCCTCTTAGGGTAGGGCGTCCTATTTCATTGTGGATCAAAGGGTTGTGGTCATCTGAACAGAGCGTTTTCAGATGCAGATTGCAAGTGGTAAGAGTCAGTGTAACATGTAACATGGCTACCAGTGTGGGGGAAGAAATATAAGTATATCTTTACAAATAATCATGCAAAAAAATAAATCTGTTGGAATATCTTAGTTTAATGTAGATGCAAAGGAGTATGCAATTGAATTGTTATAACACGCCCATGCAGTGAAACCTCAGTCCAGAATGTAATGCCTAGCGCCTCGAGACTGGTATGTTACATATACAACATAGTCAACTACTGAAAGTAACATCCACAAGAATGCCAGGACCCAAGCTTTTCCAGCAGAACATTGCCCAGAGAATCTCACTACCACTGCGGGCTTGCCTTTTTCCCTACAGTTCATCCTGATACCATCTTTTCCTCAGTTAAGTGACACACATGCACCCAGACATCCACATAATGTAAAAGAAAACGTGATTCATCAGAAAAGGCCACCATCTTCCTTGCTTCCTGGTCGCGTTCTGATGCTCTAGACGCTTTCAGCAGTGGACAGGAGTCAGCCTGGGCACACTGACCAGTCTGCGGCTATTGAATCCCATATGCAACAAGCTGTGATGCACTGTGTATTCTGACACCTTTCTGTCACAACCAGCATGAACTTTTTTTGTGCTATAGTAGCTCTTCTGTGGGAATAAACCAGACAGGCTAGCCTTAGACACTGTTGCCGGTGCATCGGTTGTTCTTCCTTGGACCACTTTTTTGTAGGTACTAAGCACTTTATAATTGGAACACCCCATAAAACCTACCGTGTAGAAGATGCTCTGACACAGTCATCTAGCCATTACTATTTGGCCCATGCAGATCCTTATGCTTGCCCATTTTTGCTGACAACCCCACCCCTTGACAAGTGCCATTGTAACAAGATAATCGGGGTTATTCATGTCACCTGTCATTGGTTTTAATGTAATGGCTGATCACTTTAATGTTTCTTTTTTTTTCCACTGACAGAACACATTAAGTCTGCATTATTTATAAGCCAATTCATTTTAACATAGAGGTTTGGATTAAAGCCATTCAGTTTTAAAGGACCTGTCAATCAAGCTAATAACTATAAGAACTCAATAATAAATATAATAACTTTGAGATTTGCGTATAGTTGCTTGTGATTTCCACCACTGTAACAAACTGAAAAAAATCACACTGCCCCCCCTGGCTATGTTTCACGGACGCCTGGGGTCCCTGGACTACATGTTAAGAAACAGAGACATTCAGTAAATCACTTATAGGAACGTTTCTCATTTTTAAAATTTGCTTAAATTATTTTTTTTTTAATTTCATGAAAGAAAATATTACACAAATTCTTAAAAAGAGAGATTATGTCAGCACAGGCTATATCAATATATCAATTCTATCTCCAAAGTGCTTTAGAGCAGCGGCTGCCATGAGAAGGAAATGCACGTTTCATACGTTACTAGGTACCAGATCGGCTGAATCTGGTGATTGATGGTCTCATAGATATAGATATCAGCAGTGAGATGCTTTTTCTCCGGTTCAAATGGCATTATTCTGTAGACCTCCAACGGGAACAGCTGTGCTGGACAACATGCCTGGAAAAGATATACCCACAACACCCATCCAGTACACTATGGACCTTTTGCAGCTGTGCTGTCAACAGTGTGTGAAAACAAGGACATTCTGTTAGAATGCTTCAAATGTATCTGGCCATGTACAGAGACTGACTCTGGCGCTCTCAGGATACCCATAAGTTTCTGTTGCGAGCTGGTAAACAGCGAAATCTTTTTTTTCTAGACGTATTTCAAGATATTGTCTGCCTTACATGGCTATATGAAAATATACACCATAATATGTGACGTGTCAAGTCACGAACGTCGAAACAGAAATGTTAAGTCACAAACACCCTGGTCACCTCCTCCGTTCAAATCTACCTGTCCTGCATTGTGTTTGTGTGTTGTGTAAGAGCTCATGTCAGGGAAATCCTTTCACATGACACTAAATTTACATTATCAAGTGTAGATTTTACATGGGGCGACACGGTGGCTCAGTGGGTAGCACTGTCGCCTCACAGCAAGGTCCCGGGTTCGATCCCCAGGTGGGGCGGTCTGGGTCCTTTCTGTGTGGAGTCTGCATGTC
>JAOVVG010000002.1:6737566-6747962 GCA_028566375.1 Leptodoras nelsoni
GGTCCAATTTAGCCATGAAACCTCCCACACTAAAATGACAGGTGTTTCAGTTTCATTGTCTAACCCCTGTATATGCACTGGCAGATGATGTGTGCAGGTGGCATTGCTATGTATTTTGAATAGGCTCCAGCTCCAGGTTTTCTGGTACTTCAATGTATTTTTTCCTCTGTTCTATGTTTTACCTAGCATACAAAAAATGAATACCAACTAGCTCACTAACCATTTGTATACATTCAAATTATTATGTGTTTCTCCTCCTTTATAACATGCTGCAGGTACAGTGTCTTCTCATACAGCAAACTACACTGCCAGCTGTTTGCCAACCTTTGCCTTAATATTCACATAGGACTAGATACGGTTCACATCCATGTGCACAGTCAGTCTTTATAACGCTTTTGTCATTTTGAGGAGGCTGCCCTTGAATAGAAGAATGCAAAACTATTTCCAGCTCTGTGTGTAACAATTCTATGGTGAGGCAATCCCAGACCAAACCTCAGTCATTAAGGGGAACCAGTGAATAATATACGAGAATGTAGCTGGCAATGAATGTGGTGATTGCCATCAAGGTAGCAGGCATTCAGTGCTCAGCGCATTCAGTTTCTGGCACATACAGAAATACATTGTCCAAATCTGTCTTAAAACAGTCTCTTCGCTCATCAATGCGATTAACAAGTCCTGCTTGGAATGCAGATTCCCAAGCAATGTTTACTTCTGTCTCCTGAATCTCCAAGAAGGCTCAAGATTAGAAATGTCTTCTAATAACAAAAAACAATTCTTTGGCAAGAGCCACAAGTAGGTAAATACTTACGGTAAGTCAGATTATAGCATGAAATTGCACTCAAAAGTTATAAGCATTCACAGATTTTTTTTATTTTAAGCATTTATCTTTAGACTGTCAAGTAATAATCCACTTTCTGTCTACTCTCAGGAAAATATGGAAGTTTCTAAAGAATATAAATTCTGCTTTATATCACTGGCAATGACATGTATATAGGACCTGTGTCAATTACCGTACACTTCAGTCTTTGTGGGGCCAGGTGTTATTTCTCAGTTTTACTTCCCAATTACCGAATGTGCACAGGCTCAAATATTTGACATTCAATTGCACAAATATGCCTTCGGACTAGACAACAATGCATGATATTATAGATTTCAAAAGACATCCATGATCCCTTCAAGCAAAATCATGAACAAATCAAAGGGAATGCGGAGAAGGCAGATGTACACAGACAAAGCAGTAACTGTTTTGCTTGTGATTATGGACTAAACCATTAGAACCAAATCCACAAGAAGCACACGCATGAATATACACAAACAAGCTAGTTTAGAACTCAAAGCCTGTCCAATGTTGGATCTGGAAATACTTTTCCCAAGCAACTAGGATTATGCATCCCAGGGTTTGAGAAAAAGCGGTACAGAATGCTAGAAAAACCAACAATAGCCTGGCTAAAATGTCAGTCAACAAGCCATAATCCTCATAAGTAAAGGCTGGATAATCAGAATAGTCTGACTCCAAATGACATACCAAGCAGAATAGAAAAGCAGTTCTAACTTTACTTCTCATGAAACACCAAGCTTGCTGTGTTAACAAGATAGCACAAAGCTTCTTCAGCTCCTTGGTTATCCTCATTGCGTGAAACCCAAAGGGAAGGGAAGGTACTGAAAGTGTGGACGGGTGCAGAAAGTGGAATGAGCTGTTAAAACGTGCAGTTGCACTTGTGGCTAAATGTTGTAGTGACAACCGATGTTGTTTTGGTTGCATAAGTGATTGCATATGCCGAGAAAGACTTGATTCTTTTGATGGAGACAAAGGAAGAGTAAATGTTTATTGCACAAGGATAAAAGCACTAGTAGAAGGAAAGACAACCTAAGACATCTCAAGCTTTCACACTCCAGAAGGCACCGGTCAAGAAAACTTGGAGCATGTCCTGGAACAGCATGTGTCCAACAGAAGGACTACTTCCTGTCAAGTTCAAGTCTTAATATGAACCATTTAGGTCTTCTCAACAATGCAGTATCTGTCTCAGACACAGGTCATCCTAGAGTCATTAAACTGAGGAGAACCATAAGCAGTGTTTGACAAGGAACTGACTTAATATTAATCATGGAACACGCTCTCATAATATTAAGAACCGCTGCTTATATTTCATACTCAATGTTATGAACCAGAACGTCCTCTAATGAATCAGATTGCAATATCTGCAAACATTTCCTTAATTACATTGAAAAATCAGATTACGTCTGCAGATTACGTCTGCAAGATGCTTAAAGGAAAAATCTAAAGTTAGAATGAAGTACTCTGCCTAGAATGGAGACATTAATGCATGTACTACATGATACAATTAAGCAATCAACATCATATTATGCTCTGCAGCTTGTATAATGCTGAGCAGAGATCTAGAGGAGTTTCAATGAGGGTTCATTACTGTAGCACTGATGACAGGAGCTTCAATTAGAGTCTGCTGAACCAGCAGTGACTGTGCATTAGTGCGATATGCAAGTTCAGTTGTTTTTCAGGTCATTGTAAATGACGGGTTAGACAGGGGTCTTCCCATCGCATTTACATTTATGACATTTAGCAGATCTTATTCAGAGCGATGTACAAAAGTGCATAGTAATTAACTTGGAATATCCAAAGCTAGTGCTGTCCAAAATGCAAAGTATTCCTAAACTACATAAAACCAGTGAAGAACAAGACCTAGCCAATATAATAACTGCTGTAAGTGTGGTAGCAGCTTTGAGTTTGTGCTCATTCAAGTGCTCTCGAAAGAGGTGGGTCTTCAGTTAGCGTTTGAAGACAGCGAGCGACTCCGCTGTTCGGACACTCAGTGGGAGATCAGTCCACCACCTTGGGGCCAGGACAGAGAAAAGTCTAGATGCTTGCATCCCATGTGTCCTGGATGACGATGGGTCAAGTTGAGACACTCCTGCTGAGTATGGCCTCGCATGGACGGTCTGATGATCACCGTGAGGGACAGCCTAACATCGCTCTTGGAAGCCGTGAACTTCATTCTGGGGTTGAAGAAGGCAGCCTTCCTATGACAACGACTAGAATAAACTGCCACAAACAGTTTTGCACTTAATCAGTTAAATCTCCATGAGGATGGGTTCCACTCAAGGTTTCTTCCTCTTATCATTTGACGGCTCAGCCACCGTCCCCACCGGCTTGCTCATTAGGGATAGCTGTTGGGGACAAAGCCTATAGGCCATGTCCTCATTTCATGTCTTTGTAAAGCTACTTTGAGGCAATGTCTGTTGTTAAAAGCGCTATAGAAATAAAATTTAATTGAAGCATTTTGGATCAGTTGCATGGTCCTGATGGTACACACAGGATGGCCAGCCAGGAGGGTGTTGCAGTAATCAAGTCTTGAGATGACAAGAGACTGAACAAGTACCTGGATGGCCTCCCTTTGGCCTCTCTACTCACTTCCCTCAAGATATCACCATCACCAGGACACCAACTGAGGAGATATATTCTAAAAGAATATGAAATTCAGCCGTCCAGGAAAGTTCCAGACACAAACTGTGCCAAGACTGTGTATATCATACTCCATATTCTGGTCACATCAGCATGTTTGTAAGCCCTTAAAAGGCTATAATATAATAAGGCTGTTAATTTATTTATTATAATTTTCTATTCTCTATTTTACTGAGTAACCTTGGAGGTCTCAATACTGGTTTATAATCTGGACTCAATCTCATACTGACCCCTGATGGGTTACTCATTCATTTGTAAGAACAGGTCTGACTTGCATCAATCAAAGCAGATAGGCAGATATTCATCAATTTATACTGAAGTACCAGAAAACAACAGTATAGCAGTTAATACCTGGTAGGTCCCACACAGGATCTTGCAGGGAACGTTGCACAGTCCTCACGCTGATGCTGATTTGGATGTTACTTGAGACAGCGTTGCACGCCTACCCCCTCTTTTTACGGCCGCACTGCTAAGTCCTAAGTTCGCGGTTTTGCCAGAATGATTGTAGTCACCATACATCCTTGAAATACTTTTAAACTTTGCTTCTACCTCCAAAATGCTACGACCCATCTCACAAGCTCCAACTATTAAACTCATGGCGGAAATAGCTCTAGAAACTTCCATAGATGTCTTTATCTGATGCGCTTTATCTACGCACTGGCGGACGTAACCAATGACGTGCATTGCCAAGGGCGGTGCCATGTATTTTTTTGTACCAGTTTTTCTGGTACTTCAGTATAAATCAACACTGAGGGATGAGAGCTCACATGTGCTGTACAGTGGCGTCACAATTTTCTTTTGTAGTAATTACAACAGGCTGTTTAGCTGTTAAGATTGAAACGAGGCCGCAGGCAACATTTGGCACATGCGCCAAATGATAAACACTATATAATGTCCTAGTATACAGTATACTGTATATTCCTAAACGAATCAATTAAAAGCAAGGATCAAAGTGTTTCAAAACTTTCATTCAACTATTTCTTTAATATGGGTCATTCATCAAGGTAAATATACAGACAGAAGATACAGTGATGCGAATATACAGGACGTGGGTGTGGGAGCTGAAACAGGTTCTTCTTGGGAAAAGCTGCTTATGCAACTGCAGCCAGCCTATACATGTCTCAGATTACGAAACTTGTCTGCATACCTTTCCAATCTTCCAGAAATTACTGCAACTCGGGATGAAGAGAGCTTTAGGAAAGCAAACACAGTACAAGAAATCGGTTTTCGAGTTGCACAAGCGTTAGTGATATTACTAAATATTTAAGACTTCTTGCTTCTTAACTTATCTCAAGCAAGCGTAGTGGAGTTAAATACACCAAGTGTTACAAGTGTATGAACAGCAGAAGGGTAAATTAGCAAAAAGGGAGGGGAAGAATGCAGCACCAAGTAAGCTGTTTGAAGGGTACAATTTATAGGTTTAACAGTGTTGTTTTCAAGGTGATGAGTAGCCATGAAAAAGATTCTGTCATGGTTTGTCTAAAAAAAAAAAAAATCTCTCCACCTGTTCAGACAGACACGCCTTCTATTCAGACCTCACCTGTGTAACTGAAACATAATACTATCAACCGTCTCACTTGATGTTAGCACTCACAGCCTAGAAAGGACTATGAACTGTAAAGAAGCTTTATCGGTATTATCGGAATTTCCATAACCTACTTTTTTGGAAAATGTTTAGATCAAGGTAAGAAAATATGTTTTACTGTTTTTTGATGGAGTTTGCGTATATCTAAAAAAATGACACTTGGGTGGAACAGGCATTTGTCAAAATCATTTCACAGACTATATTTAAGAAGACAGAATTCATATTTCTCGTCAAAATACATAAAATTATGGCGTGCCATAATAATAACAGGATTTGTTCTTGGTTTCCCAGAAGGTTAGAGTTGAACAAGCCATCATTTAATTTAAAATGCCGCAAGTATGTGCCTCGTCCTGGTAAACTGACGATCACGTGTGAGTAGGTGTTAGGGAAAGGACCCAGCTCACGGAAACCTTTCAAAGTCAGGGTCAGCCGGAGTTATCTGCTATAAACAGTGACTAGGGCTGAATGAGGCTCATGTTGCTAATTTAAAAAAAAAACAAAAAAAACCCCTGAAGCTCTGAACTTGCATAATACAAACCAGTATTTCTCAAAACTGAATAATGAGAGACTACAGGAAAGAAGTGGGAGAGCGGGAACAGGAGGTGTATTTTCATAGGGGTAGTGAGGTGTCTTGGCAAAGTTTTGTTGGTTCGGGCTCACATTAATTTTTACTTGGCAGATGAACTCTTTAAAGCTTCCTTAAAAAGGGCCACTCCTCTCCCTCCCTCATTCTGACATGGTTAAAAAGGAATGCTGTTATGTCCACGTTCCCTCATCTCCTGCTGTTACTAAAGTGAGGATAAAACCTTTATTGGCCAAGAAACATGTTTTTTCTAGTACTACACACATTCGTGCAGTGAGTGTTTTAAGTCACGAGAGCGGATCTAAACTGTGTGAATCTGCAGGAGGTCTTTATTGCATGAAGTCTCAAGTACACAGGACTGTCGACTGACCAATCAGTGCAAAGTGTTTGCCTGTGACTTAATTGATGTCTTAATTGAAGCTGCCTGAAGAAAAAGGAAATACAGCATTCGGAACATTCATACGATTTCTGTATAAGGGAATTGATTCATATTGTGAATCATCTGTTACAGATGAAGATTTGTAATTGGTCTAAACACTCACCTTCACATTCACATCCACACCAAATTAAAATGCTCAGAAATGCTTAGAAAGAGTGATCATTAAGAGTAAAGGGTGCAGATTACTAGAAACAATGGATAATGCATGCATGTGCTCATCAATGACTGCTTTATACTTCAGCGACTACTGTCACATCAAATCTCATCACCTTGTTAAAGGCAAAATACCAGATTTTGTAGAACAGCAACTTACATTAATGAGAATAACTGGCCATTATCAGGTAAATGAGCCAGCACTGATTGACATGACTATGCTGTAATAATATTTGTCCTTGCATTACCCATTGTTTTTTCTTTTAGAATAAAGTTTTCCATGATGTGCCATCCATAAACAACCCTTACATCGACTACATCGATCTGCAAAAAGGAACCCATACTGTATATTTTGTGTTTGACCAAATTCAGTGGGATGCCCCTAAGGACAACATTACAAGGTAAACCTCCTTCAGGGAGGTGGCCAAGGAGATCATCAAAGCGCAAATCCCTGTCCGTCAACATGATCAGTCTTCCACTGGCAGACTTCAGACACCTCGCCCATGTTGACTCGGATACAAACAGAGACAGCTTTGGAGACCTCTCTTTCCTGAAGCAGGGTCACAGATTGCTGCTGCAAAGCTCTCAGAGTGAGCAAAACCTCCTCCAGGCCTGTATGCCCCCTCCAAAGCCTCCCCGCCTCAACACGAATGAAACAGAGCTTTGCCAGGTCAGCGATGACTGGGAGCTCCATTTCAAGCCTTCAGCTGAAAGACCCAAAAAATGTAACTCTCTGCCACTTCTGGACACTGAAGATGTGGAAGAAGAAGCTTATGAACTGCATCAAGAAGAAGCTTCTATTAGTGAAAGCTGTGGCTTGAAGAGCCAGAGCTCAGATAGGGATTCAACACAGGCTGGTCCTGAGGAATCACAGCCCGATGAAATTGACACGACTTTCACTTTTAATCTAGACCTGGGACCCTCTATATTGGCTGATGTACTTAAGGTTATGGACAAATTCCACCAGTAAAAGAAAAACTGTGCCATGGGATGTGTTGGATATTAATGGAAAACAGTATGGACCTTCCTGATTTTACTGGAAGCATACCGGATACACGGTGGTGAGGATATGTGTAATTTGGACAGTTCTATAGACTTTGTGGTTTAAATAGAATTTGACGACTGTAAGGAAAATCAAGATTATTAACAAACAAATGTTAAATATATTAATGACAGGACTGCTAAAATGATATTTAAGATTTAATATTAATATTTTGCTTTTTCTTGCACTGAACTGTATAAGTCCTTTGAAAATTCCCCTGATATTTAATGGTTTTAAAACTTTTAAACATTTCAGGAGGACATGATATTTCAATAACACATTCTACAATACTGCTACTTAATACAGATGTATTTTAATTATTATATTATATTATATTATATAAAACACAAGATTCTTCATTCTGTATTTCCACATTAAGACATTAAGAATTTGACATATTTTTATATATGATTTAGACATATTTTTTAAGTCTTCCTAAAAGTTCAAAGTTGAAATACTGATTTGATTACATTTACATTTATGGCATTTGACCCTTATCCAGAGTGACTTACATTTATCTCATTTTATACAACTGAGCAGTTGAGGGTTAAGGGCCTTGCTCAAGGGGCCAACAGTGACAGCTTGGTCGTGCTGGGGCTTGAACCCCCAACCTTCTATTCATTAACCCAACACCTTAACCATTGAGCCACCCCTGCCACCCCTGATTAGTTAAAACTCAATATCACAGTCTTGATTTAAAATCTCTCGTCACTGGGAAATGGCATCCATGTGATCCAGAATTGATGCTGTATCACATAACTACAGCAGGCATCTAATTATTGTTATTTTGTTTGCTCCTATTGTAGCTAACCAATTTAACAAGCAGGCCCAGCTAAAGTACAACAGCACACCCATTAAACAAAGCTCACTTTTCGAGCTCTTTAAAATCTCCATCAGTCAAAAACCACAATAGCTTCTCTCTTTCTCAGGCCTATTCTTTTCTCGTTTTACACTCCTCATTTTCGTAATCTGATTAACCATGGGGGCCACTGTGGAACAAAACTGTTGGCCCAACGCATTTTCCATTTCATCCATAAAATATCTCAATAGCTCTACTGTAATGCTATGACAGTGCTTGATTGTCATACGTTCACACAACTAGATGGATTGAGATATGGGATTGAGATAAATTCAATTCAATTCAATTTTATTTCTAAAGTGCTTTTAACAATGGGCATTGCCTCAAAGCAGCTTTACAAAGACAAGAAATCAGGACATGGCCTGTGGGCCTTGTCCCCAACAGCTATCCCTAATGAGCAAGCAGGTGACGACAGTGGCAAGTAAAAACTCCCTCAAATGATAAGAGAAAGAAACCTTGAGAGGAACCAGACTCAGGAGGGAACCCATCCTCATTTGGGTGACACTGGATAGTGTGGTGACAGATAATCCCTCCTTTGAGTGCTATATAGTTAAGAAAAAAAAACTGTAACATTAAATAGAAAACTGATAAAAAATTTCACACTGTTGGAGATTAAACTGATTAACTGCAAAACTGTAAACCACTTTTAATTGTGGTAGTCTTTTTTTCTTAAAACCACTGAAACCATTTGCTAAAGTTTGAGATTACTTAATTCAAAACTCTGTATTAATAAATATACTATACTATAATCTATATACTATAATCAGCAACTACATTTCAACATGTATTCTTTAGTGAGCACTATCAGGACAGGAAAGATCAGGGCTTTTTAAGAGGAAAAAAAAGCCCTTACGGCAATCGTAAGTGGTTTATCTCGATCTTATATCTCATCATGATTTGAGAGCAACAAGTTGTTCAACAAAAGATTAAAAACATTCCTCCACTGATTCGCCAGCTACTTCTCTCACTGGCACCGCTTACTTACAATAGCTGATAAACCGCAGGCAGGTACTAATATCTGTTATTAGTCCAAACTTTTAATAGCAGTACACATGCATTCTCTCAAAACTAATGCGCTGGACTGTTCTGGTGGTTTGGCTAGCAGGGCTGTCCATTAACGGCTGGCCTCCTATCAAGGAGACCTGTGTGTTCAGTGAATCTCCTTTAGTCTCTCCTGCATGCAGAGGAACTAGTGTGAACAAAAAGCTACTGAAGTTCCACACAAAGCGGTAAAGAAGTAAACAATAGGTGTGTAATGCAACTTCACTGTCTGTATTTGTTTAGCTCTTCAAATATCTGTATCTATAGTCAGATTTAAACACGAAGAGGGCAGTTATCTTTAAATCTGCATCAGTTGTCTAGGTTGGTGCTGTTTCTGCAGGCCACAGAAAACGTAAAGGTTAGTACCTTGTTTTAAAATGTGCTACTTTATTATTTATTTCATTGGAAAATTTGTTCTTTTACTACTGACACACTTATGGAGAAACTGTAAATCAAAATTCTTAGGCACCTTACATCATACAAAAATACCCAAGATGTCTGTACAGTATTGTTCTTTAATAGACCAGCATAGGGGCAACATGGTGATGAAGCAGGTACTGTACGATCACCTCGCAGTTCTTGTTCCAGAAGGTGGACTGGCCAACACCCCTTCATGGCAACTGACAGTAACCTCCAACAGCAAATATTGTTCAGGATTGGTTTGAGGAACCTTACAAAGAGTTCAAGGTGTTGACTCCAAGGTGCTTCCAAATTCCCCCGATCTCAATCTGATCAGGCTGGACAAGCAGGTCCAATCCATGGAGGCTCCACTTCACAACTTACAAGACTTAAAGGATCTGCTGCTAACGTCACACGGTACCAGATACCACAGCACACCTTCAGAGGCCATGTGGAGCCCATGCCTCGAAGGGTCTGAGCTGTTTTGGTGGGACAATAGGGACCCATACAATATGAGGCAGATGGTTTAATGGTTCAATGTTATGGCTGATCGGTGTGTATACATAAATACAGAGGATATAAAAAGTCTACACACCCCAGTTAAAATGCCACATTTTTCATACAAATTGTGCAGATTGTCTGTCACATTGAAGGTGAAAACACTTCTGGAATGATTCTTGGACTCTTTTTTTCGCAAAAACCTGCTATCTTAACAGGGGTGTGTAGACTTTTTATATCCAGTATATACAGGTGTTAGACAATGAAACTGAAACACCTGTCATTTTAGACCACAATAATTTATTAGTATGGTGTAGGG
>JAOVVG010000002.1:6839648-6851382 GCA_028566375.1 Leptodoras nelsoni
TATGAATTATATTATGAATGAACTAGTTTTGATGCCTTCAGTGAGAATCTACAATGTAAATAGTCATGAAAATAAAGTAAATGCATTGAATGAGAAGCTGTGTCAAAAATTTTGGCCTGTACTGTATATGCAGAGTTTGGATAAACTTGGATAAACTTGGATAAACGACAAATATGCGTTTCAAACAGCTGCCTAATAATTGTGCAACAAACATGAAATGGGTTTAGAGTGTAGTCTAATCAGTAAAAATTAGACGTCTATTCTCACATCTTTTCCGACCCGAAAAGCTTTTTTTTTTTTTGTGAGAGAAACATGAACACTTGAAACAGTGTTTTTTAACACTTCCAGTAGTTTTGAGCAGAATGTGATTTGTTACTCCCTAAATAAATACCTGCCATCTTTTTTTTTTAATTATTATTATTATTATTGTAGACTTTTCTACTAAGCTGTTCAACTATTGCAAGTCTTGGTGACATTGTGCTTCTGAATCTGCTACATCTGTCCCAGCGTTACAGCATTACAGGCTTTAAAACAGACCAACGAAACAAGGGAAGACTTCAACTTTTAAAAGTCGAGCGATTTGACAGATCCGAGATGTTGTCAAGAAAACCCAAGATAAATAAAAATGCATATTTACAATAAATATACAGTTAGAAATAGCAGCCTACAGAATATCAGTGTTGTATGTACAGTCTACGTACGCACCAAGCGGGTGCGTCTGGAGTCAGATCTTGGCGATTAAAATGGCTTCTCTACGCACGTTCCAGTGAAATGATACAACCCATATACAGCATTTATATTGATTTTACAATCAATCCATTCAGTGTCGCTGAAACAGTACCCATAGGACATATTAGGACCTAACGCACAACTGTCTATATTTCAGATGTTTACAGTAAACCCTGAACCAACAGAACTAATAAATAAGTCTAATCAAGTTTTCTCAGGAAATCATGAAACAGTATTATGTGGACTTTTAGTGCCTCTTGTCTTTATAACGAAAAAAAAAATAAAGTACAAAACTGTCTATCAAAACAACTAACTCAAAAATGTTAGATAGGAAAAAAAAGTTATGTCGAAAGATATAAAGGCTCCGACGTTGTTTTTTTTTGTCAAATTATTAGTGTTTCCAGTTAAATAGGATTAATACAGAGCCATCCAAATGAACACAATGCTAGTGAATTGTAAAAAAAAAAATAATAATAAAAAAAAGGAGGGGGGATGGGGGGGGTCTGAGTGCCATCCAGAGATCCCATTTCACTTCATTCAGCTTCATTTCATTTTACTGCAGAAAAAAACCCTGCAATGCTTATTATAAAGGTAGTAGTTGTCCTTGAAAATTAGCTGCATATTAATTTCTTACTTCAGAACCCTTTTTCCAATTCAAGAGGAAACACATGACCCTGTTTCCCCAGAAGCGATAAAGAAGTGACAAACAATTACCGACTTCTCTAACGATTTAGCAGGAAGGACTTTTAATCCGAAACCTGTAAATTATGAAACTAGGATTAACTTAATGGCTCTCTATAGCTCACTTGACTTCATGTTTCATCCATTCAGTAAAATGTACTTCAAAACTTCTCTATCTATCGTTCAAAACATGACAAAACTCTTTATGATTTATCATTTAACTTCAGATGACGCTGCCAGTGACTGACCAAGTGCATCAAAAACCTTCGCTTCACACTTCTCCACCGGGTGGAGCGACTCCAGTAGGACCTTCAGTCCTAAACTCTGCATTAACATACAGCGAAATACTGAATCCAGTTTTAAGTTGTAAGGTATCTACAGTCGGTCGAGTGCATAGTCACCGAAAACCACTGTGGCTTTGGGTTTGGAGGAGGACACCCCCTCTATGCTTAAATACTTTATATATGTAGGTCAGAAACAGCCTTTGGGAGTAGAAAAGGAGTTAGCTTATCCGATAGAGAGGGTCTTGACGAGGGCGCAGTGGAACTTGCGGATATGGCGGTACAGGTCTCCTGACTGTGTGAAGCGGCGCTCGCACCACTTGCAGGCATGAGGTTTCTCACGCGTGTGCACCACGGCGTGCCTGCTCAGGTTGTGTGAGTACTGGAAGCTCTTGCCGCACGTGCCGCACGTGTAGGGCTTCTCGCCCGAGTGTGTACGCTCGTGCCGCTTTAACGTGTATGCGCATGAGAAGGTCTTGCCACACTGAACGCAGGTGGGCACCGAAGCGTCGGGCGAGAGCTTGGTGCGCGCGCCCTCCCGCTCGCGGAAGTGAGAGCTCAGGTGCGGCTGTAAAGCATGCGGTGTTGGGAATGCCTTGCTGCACAGTGGGCACACACAGACTGGAACAGTGCCTGTTGGTGGCAGGAGTGCAGTGATGTCCGTGGAGGCCAGCTCATCGTCGTCCTCTTCCTCCTCACTGTGCACTTCTCTTCTTCCTCGAGCCTCCTCGCTGCCCTCTCGGCTGTGGCTACGTTCCCTTTGTGCCACTAAAACCCCCACCCTTCCTCCCATCCCCTCCTCCTCTTCATCAGTGTCCAACCCCGCCACCTCCTCCTCTTCATCCTCCATCATCAGGTGCTCCTCCGGGGGCAGCAGAGTGCCATTTTTGCCCCGAAAGAGGGCATCGAACCCTGTCATGGGCACACTATTCCCAAAGCTGGCACCCCCACCCTCCTCCTTTACTGACAGCGTGCCGTGTTCGTCTCGAGCGTGCATCTCTATGCCCTGCTGCTGCCTGTCGAGGGCCAGCTGTCCCACATCTCTGCCCGACAGCGCCTTCAAAGACAAGTCCAGCGCACTGTCCGTGTCATCGGACGCCCGGGACCTTTGGGACGCACCGCTGACGTCCACATTCATTTTTCCAGCTGTTCGCACACGGGCCTCGGCCTCAGCTGACACATAATTGACACCTACAAGATCCGGAGACCCACTGAGGTGACCGTTAGCCTTCTGCCTTGCCAGTGCTGGCCTATCACAATCTGTGATGTCATCCATGTCCATGTCATTTGCCATTTGGCCTCTCAGGGGGATTTTGCTGGGCTCCATCTCCCTGTCAGACACGCTTTCCCTGTCCAGGCAGCTCAGACTCACACTGTCAACAAGTTTCTCCTCCAGGCAGGACAGCTCCTTTTCTTTCAGTCTTCCCTTGCACACTTTGACAATGTCATACATATGCAGGTAGCTGGCGGCGGCCAGGACGTCCTCCACCGGCAGCGTGCTGAACTCGAGCTTGCCCTCGTACATGAACTCGAGGAGCAAGCTGAACGCCGGCGCCGTCACGATGTCGCTGTTCAGTTGCACCACGTCACGCGTGTCCAGCTGGTCCCGGTAGAAGAGGTGGAAGTACATGCTGCACGAAGCCAAGACGGCCCGGTGCGCACGGAACCGCGCCGCTCCGACCAGCACCGTGCAGTCACACAGGAAGCCCTGGTGACGCTGCTGACTAAGGCACTGCAGCAAGTGGCGGCTGTGGTCTGGGAACTCCATGCTTCTCTCATAACCTGGCAGAGGGAACAGGAAAAACCGGATGTTGAATAAACAGGGCGAGGCGTTCAGATAGAGGCGACAAAACAGGCTTAGCAAAGCGGCAGGTCCGGAGACCACTCTGGACCAAACACCAGTAAAAGAATTAAAGTACAAAAAATAGTGCACTGGGATAGAAAATAGGACATGGCAATAATGCAGGAAGTGGAAATCAATGAGGAATTCATTCTAACTTCACTATAATGAATGAAAACTTTCTGTAACACAGATCCACACACACACACACATTATATATATACAGTGTATATGTTTGTATATACATATATAAAACGCAGATGCGGTTCTAAACGGAAACTCCAGCGTGTTCAGTCTGTATCAGAAGGTCAGTACAGTGGAAGTGAATCACAGCCATACCTTCAGGACGGCGCTGATTTCTTCCAGAAGTCGCTCGTGACTTTTTGCGCGCACCTCACGGAGTGGCCAAGAAAACAAGTCGCCTCTTCTAGCGCCGGCTCGCTCGCGCTCAATGACAGAAACAGAGCCAGACAGAAAGAAACCCGGAGACGAGGAAGAAGCAGCTCGAGCTTCACGTTGGTCCGAGCAAAAACAGAAGAAGCGAGTGGGTGAACCGGTGGCCCTGCTCGCTAATTATCCCGCAAGCTGTGGAGTCAGCTGCTCTGACATCAGCGCCGTGCAAACGCTACCTCCAGCTGTGCTCGCGTTTACGCCATATGTTACCCGGAATCCGGCGACTAGAAAACAATCACGGTTCATATCATACCGAAGTTTTGGCGTGTGCGTGTACGTGTACGTGTACGCGCGCGCGTGCACGTGTGTGCGTGTGCATGTATGCGTGTGGCACTGATTACGGTATTACGGTATTACACTCGGACAAGTTAGCAGCCAGTGTGGAAAACTTTCCTAATAAAAAGTTATTTATTCGTTTATTATTCTGACAATATTCAGATATATATATGAGGATTAATGGTTTAGGATGAAGAGTAAAACAATGTGGGGTAGAATGTTAAAATGTTTTAAAAAATAAAAAAGTGAACTATCGAGAAATTTCTGAGTGGCAAAGTGGCAAAGCCGCACCGTGCCTGTCTATGTGTGTGTGTGTGTGTGTGTGTGTGTGTGTGTGTGTGTGTGTGTGTGAGCCCTTAACGCCGAAGCAAGTCGACAACTGCACTGCGCGGAGGTAGTGAACGAGGTAACACACCACACACACACACACACATATATATATATACACACACTACACACTACACACACACACGCAAACAACTTTAAAGCTTCCCGTCTGCGGAGCTCCCAAACACAGTACTTACAGAAATGTCGACGCTTTTCTTGCTTCCTCAGATGTTCTGCCGTCTTTTCATGATGTGAAGCCAGATGTCGGCGTCTCTCGGTGCTGCTTTCTCGACTTCTCGGTTGTTCAGCTGCTCTCTCTCTCTCTCTCTCTCTCTCTCTCTCTCACTCGCAGGTCGCTAAACGCTGCAATCTCGCGATAACGAGAGCTACAACCATTGTGCTGTATTTCTGCTTCACCTCACACCGCGGCAGCAAGGCACCAACACACTTCCCCTCACACAGCTGTGCTAATGGGCTACTGTACTCCTCCTTCACTTTAACACACACTCACACACCGCGTTCATTCAGGAGTTAACAGGAGAAATATCAGTTCTCTTTCATAGACGACCCTTTTAACTAATAGAAATAATTGGTCTTGGTGTTTCAGACCTTTTTTTTAATACCCCTACTGTATACAGTACTGTGCAAAAGTCTTACACACCCCATTGTTTTTCAGTACTTTTCTTTTTTTTATTTTAAGTTTAAGTTAAATGCTGGGTGACACGGTGGCTCGGTGGGTAGCACTGTTGCCTCACAGCAAGAAGGTCCCGGGTTCGATCCCTGGGTGGGGTGGAGATTCTGGGTCCTTTCTGTGTGGAGTCTGCATGTCCTCCCTGTGTCCGCGTGGGTTTACTCTGGGTACTCCGGTTTCCTCCCACAGTCCAAAGACATGCACGTTAGGTTGATTGGTGTCTCTAAAAGTGCCCCTACTGTGTGTGTGAGTGAGTGTGTGTGCCCTACGATGGATTGGTGCCCTGTCTAGGGTTGTTCCTGCCTTGCGCCCTAAGCTTCCGGCTAGGCACCGGCTCTCCCGTGACCCTGAAAAAGGAATAAGCGGTTAAGAAAATGAAATGAAAATGAAATGAAATGAAGTTAAATGCTACACAAAAGTGTTTGTATGTCAGTAACGACAGCAACACGTTACAAAACAGAGCATGTAATGAAGGCTGCTGGGTTTTGCATACAAATAAAAGAAGTAATTGCGACAGTCAAAGTCTCCAGAAGAGCCGTGGCGGATTCTGCAAGACACTCAGAAAAGCTTAGGCACATTCAAAGTAAAACAAAGATGCTTTAGAAAAGAAGATGCTAAAAGTGCAGTAAACAGTAATATTTATATTTACATTTAAGGCATTTGGCAGACACCCTTATCCAGCGTGACTTACATTTATCTCATTTATACAACTGAGCAGTTGAGGGTTAAGGGCCTTGCTCAGGGTCCCAACAGGGGCAGCTCGGTCGGGCTGGGGCTTGAACCCCCAACCTTCTATACAGTAACCCAACACCTTAACCATTGAGTCACCCCAAAGGAAGTCCATATTCGGTGTGCCATTTTGTTAAACGGTGTTCCCAAGTACAGTGTGTGCAGGTTTATAAGGAAATTAGCTTTTAGGTTTTACTGAGCGTCTTGGACAATCTGCCACAGGTCTTGTGGAGACTTTGACTGTCACACTTACTTCCTTTTTTTGCACACAAAAACGCAGCAGCCCTCATTACGGTTTTTGTAAGCGCTCTGTTGTGTAATGTGTTGCTTTTGTTACTGACATTCAAACATTTTTGTGTAACATTTAATTTTTTTGTTGGTCAAAGTAACGTTTGGAAATATAAAGTCTTTTTTGTCCTGACTCAATAATGCAGAACAAAAGTTATGCCTAAAAACAATACAGTGCCTAAGACTTTTGTACAGCACTGTATAAATATATATGTATGTATATACATTATATACAGTATACAATATGTAGTATATATTCACAGACTGGTCACAGTACCCAGGCTGACCCCTGTCCACTGGTGAAAGCACCTACAGTGTACATGTACACATCAGAACTGGACCATGAAGCAATGGAAGAAGGTGTCCTGGTATAATGGTATAATGAATCATGTTTTCTTTACCTCATGTGGATGGCCGTGCGTGTGTGTGTCACGTAGCCAGGGTACAAATGGCACCAGGATGCACTATGGGAAGAACGCAAGCTGGTAAAGACAGTATCCTGGCATTCATGTAGATGTTACTTTGACATGTACTATCTACCTAAACTTTGTTGCAGACCAAGTACACCTCTTCATGGCCACAGTATTCTCTAATGGCATTGGCCTCTTTCAGCAGGATAATTCATCCTACCACAGTGCAAATCCTGTTCAGGGATGGTTTGAGGAACATGACAAAGTGTTCTATGTATTGACTTGGCCACCAAATTCCCCAGCTCTCAGTCTGACCGAGCGTCAGCTCTGACTGAGCTGGACAAACCATGGAGACCCCACCTCTCATCTTACAGGACTTAAAGGATCTGCTGCTAACGTCTTGGTGCCAGATACCACAGCACACCTTCAGAGGTCTTGTGAAGTCCAAAAAAAGAAGAAGGAGTCAGAGACTGTCAGAGATTCTCCAAGAATCAATTATCAATTAATTTACATATAAAACTGTTAGAATTTTACCTGGGACTACCACATAAAAAAAAGCAAAGGGTCATCACACCAAATATTGACCAAATACTGTTTACTTCACATTGTGGTATTTTTCTTCTAAGTAGAAAGATATAATTAAATTGTTTTTGAAGTCGTCTTTACTTTAGAGCGTTTCTTTGCATTTGTCTAAGACACACTGTTTGCACAGTACTCTGTATATATTTAGTGGTGGAGCTAAAACTCTTTTCAAAGTTTCAGACAATGGGTCACTAGTGTACAAAAATGGTGAAATGAACGTTCTGAGTGTTGGTATTTGTTTTAGGCCTACTATAGTTTAAAAGAAGACATTATAGATGCCGAATCACAATTACGTATCCTTCAATCAAACTATCATCTTTCAATCTATGAGTAATGCTTTAAATGGGGAAGAGATGGTTGCTGTAATGACTTAGAGAATACACTGATAAACATCATTTGTAATGGATAGTTATTAAATGAGTGAAGTTACTGGCATACCATTTAGAGAGGGAAATCTTTTGCGCAAACATCTCTGAAAATATATCTCGTCCTCCTAAGCAAATGAATATCTGTGGAATTTGGAAACCTGATATTCGAGACTGATTTCATGACTTGTTTAGGGTAAAAAAAAAATATTTAAAGGAAGTATACATAGAAGTTAGTCGCATGGTCTTGGTGGGTGTACAATTATACAGCTTAGTGACTGTCTAACAACATAGCCAGCAAGTACAGAAATATTGTGGCTACAAATATCTGTAAATTGCAGATATTGATGGTTTCTAATGACTGGACTTGGTAATGCTCTAGAATAATTTCCTAGCAGAATGTATTCACATTATTATATAAATCCAGACTCGAGTCATTCAAATCCAACTTTACAAAGTTCTACAATATGTTACAGGTTGTTGGCATAAATGGTTTGGTTGATGTGGTCATGTTTGCTGCATTTCATTATACTCGGAAGTCAGATATTCTTGAATCTGTACTTACATACTGAAGCAATCATCTGCTCTAAACATATCTTTGCCCAGCTGGAGCACAGAGTACCCAAAATATAGTCACTCAGTATCACAAGAGGGCTAGTAGCCTACTGCAAACAGGAAAAAGACTATACTGTCTAGAACGGTTAAGGCTTATTCAAAGTATGTTATAAATAATAAACATTGGATGTAAACCATACAGAGAAATTCATCACAAATCATGAAAACTAGACCTCTGATCCTGACTTTCTTCTTCTTCTTGTACTTCTTCTTCTTCTTTTTCCATTTTTTCACCAATATTTGGTCAATGATATCATATACATAAAATTTGGTATGGTTGTAGCCCCATATATCTGATACAGAATATAAGGTTTGTGTCCATAGGTATGTATTGTCCTTCATGTTAGCGCCCCATGAAGTGGGGTATTCTCAAAGCACTTTTGGGGCAATAGCTCAATAGCTCAATAGTTTTGCCACAAAATATGATTTTTATCATAAGTTGGCTTCTAGGAAGCCCATAACCCTAGGTCATTATGATTCATTTGTAGAGTAGGGCCACCTGGTTAATAATATTCAAAGCACAAATCTAGCGAATCACTAGCCAATATCTTGTGATAGGTAAAGGCTCAAACTTCACAAAATTTCACACCCTGTATCACTACCACATTTTTTAGATACGCACCAAATCTTCTGGAGTTTCGTCCATACAGGACTGCAACCGACAGTGTCTCAAGAACTGCTTAAGCTACAATTTTGAAATGTGTATGCTTATTTCAGTATGCTTATTTCATTATGCTGTGTTTTTGCCTTTGAACTGTGCATCATACTGATTCAGAATCAAATACTTAAGAAACTGCTTAAGAACTTAACAACTTGAAAGACGTGAATTCATATTCATGAATTCTGCAGTTTGTTAGAGGATAATTGTTGGTCACGAGCAGGGGTGTGGCTAGAAATCCCTGGCCCCCTGGGGAAAAAAAGCTTATAGCTGGGCTCTCATCCCACTCTATTTCAACAGCCTCTACCTTAAGAAACATATCCCTTAACCCACCCTGAAATCATTGAGGATTTTCTCCCCATTAACAGCAGACCTGCTTATTAGATTACATAACTTGTTAGTCCTATGGCCTGGTGTAACTAATGAAGCAAAAGTCTATGATAAAAGAAAAAAGTTCTTTTCGGCGTACTCTATAACATCCAAAATGGTTGCTCTTATCATCTAATCATACTTTATTGCTTTCTTGGTTTGACTATATTTAATAACTGTAGGCAAGACTACAATTATTGTATCTCTCTTTGTATTGAAAGGCCATGTTTGGTTGCAAAGTTGTGGCAGATTTAATGTGTAACGGTGTCCGGCTTAGTAGCTTTTCTTTGTAGAAGTTGTGTAAATTAATCTTCCGCCCCAACATATCTAGCCTGATCAGCAGCATATACAAAGAGATACGGATACATATAGATGTAGCATCGCAGCCGTCTCCCTGATCTACCTGACCTAAAGCCAGGTGCCTCCATCCAGTAGCTGCTGAGCATAGCCCTGCATAAAAATTCCCCAAGGTCACACACCAGCACATTTTAGTGCAACACATATCGTCACGTAAACCACTTCAACAAAACAGAGTGGCAATTCGAATGAACCCAAGAGTCTCAAAGTAAGAGCAGTCTCTTTCTCGAGAAAATCAAGTGCCCACTTAGAGGGGGTTCTAGACGTTTAGCAGTGAAGAACCTGCCTAAATAGATTTTAATGCTCCAAATTGTAGCTATTCCATCAAATGAGTCGAGGAAAATGCATTCCTCTCTTTTCACTAGATTTAAGTGTATAATTAGAGGCTTTTGAAGACAGTTCCCGCCTCCTTCTCTGTACATTGTTGTAAGTTTGTGTGTCTGTGTGTGTGGCTGGGATCTCATGGAGGGTGGTGGGGGCTAATCCTGATCAGAGCTGGAATGCTTTGGCACTGACTCACCTCTCAGCGATGCTAAAGTTGACCCACACACACACACGCACACACACACACACACTCAATCAACAGTTCATATTTGTAAATTTGTCACAAATAGCTTATATATGGAATATGTCATAACAGGTAATGCATATACCATTATTCTGCATTTCACCTGACTTTGCTTTTGGGGGGAAAAATGAAACGTGTAACCTGATCGGTTACTCCTGAAAGATTCTGGTCAATGGGAGCAGCCTTTGTTCTTTGGATTTATTCATTTCCAGACAATTGTAATCCGAGGAAAGGATCCAGAACGTAAGCATTATAATCTCTATTTTGGGCACATTTCTTTTCCCTGTGTAAATGTCTTACTAAAGGATGTCAGTAACATTAAGAATAATATGATGGCTCAAACCAAGCTCATGTTTGGGAATATCCACCGAATGCATATGTATTAAAAATGAGCCATGTGTGAGTGTTGCATAGGTTATATGAATATTAATGAGGCCATTGGCAATCGGCCACACTCTGGGACTCGGTTTATTCCCATATACCATGCATTGTAAAAAAACACATAGTTGGTCATTTGATTGATATTCGTTTTTTTGTTTTTTTTTTAATGCCATTCCATCCTTCTTCCGAACCCTCATATTGTCGTTAAGTCGTGCGGTAAAGAAGCAAACTTGGAGGTGCAGCTGCTGAGCTTGTGCCCTCCACAACTGCTTGGGTCACCTTTGGCCTGGGTCCCAGCTGTCAAACGCTTTAAAAAGCCCATTTGCAGCTTCTCCCTGGGGTGCTGGGAGAGTTCTGCTTGCACACTGATTCGAGACCAGTTGTGCTGTTTCTTCTACACTGTCCCGGGGTTCTGATTACTTATTTTGTAGCAGTATGAAAGCCTTCATCGCCCTGGGGAAGCAGTGGATATTGGGTACCACGGTGGAAGAATTCTGCCACAGATCCAGTGAATTCCTTGGAAGAGACTCTGTTAGTTTGATATTTAAACCCCTGTTCGTGTTAAACAAGGAATCTATTTTCTGTGTTAAAACGCACATAGATCACAGGCCTTTCGTTTTTCTTTGGACCAGTTTGAGAAGTATAATGTGTGTATCGTTAATGCTGGGAATATATGCTAATGTACTACTAATACATTTGTTAAGATGAAATAATTACACGTTGGAGTCTATAAGCATCACACAACTCTGAGAAGGCCCTTTATGGAAACAGTGAATCTGTTGACTTCACTATCAAAATCAACTATGTCCTGTTTGTATAGCAGGCTGATCAGCATGGGTGTAATGATTTCCTGAGGACGATGTTGTTCTATGAGATGTAAATGAAGCCCCTGGTTTTCCCAACCGGAGAGAGGGAGGTTGATTGTGTTTCGCTGGGGTGTGTGTTTATGGGTGAAACAAAGCAGTTGTTGTGCACCCTGGGACCGGAGCTCCCGAGAGAGCCAGCGACTACGAGAGGTTCTCACAGAAGAGAGAGACAGAGAGCTTCCAGGAGGCTCACTCTTTCACTTTGCACTCATCAATGGCACCCCCTCAACCCCCCCCACCCACCCCTCCCGGACCCTCTCTTCACTCG
>JAOVVG010000002.1:7019575-7036123 GCA_028566375.1 Leptodoras nelsoni
CTGTGCAAAGGTCTTAAGCACCCTGTTGTTCTCCAAGACGCTCAGTAAAACTTACCAGATAATTACTTTACAGTACGATGCAGAAGGCACATGCACAGACTCGCTGTACAGCAACGATGGTTGAAAATAATATAGATGTTTATACAAAAAACACTATAAAGTGCAGTAAATAAATAAAAAGTAATAAACTAAAGGTGTGCTTTTTTCTTAAACAGTGTTCCCACGTACAACGTGTGCAGGTTTATAAGAAAATTAGCTTTTAGGTTTTACTGAGAGTCTTGGAGAATCTGCCACATTATGTTTTTTTAGCTGAACAGTGCTCTGTTGTGTAATGTGCTGCTTTCGTTACTGAGAACTATTTTGTGTAATTTTTTGTTGGAAAAGTAATGTGTGGAAATCTTTTTGTACTGACTTAATAATGCAGAAAAAAGATCAATAACAAAAGTTGTACCTAAACACAACAGGGTGCTTAAGACTTTTGCACAGTACTGTATGTTAATGTACTGCATGTGTGCATGGTGCCCTGGCTGCCATTCCATCCAGGACTGACATTCCATCCAGGGTGTATCGTCGTCTTGTGTCCAGTGTCCCTGGGACAGGCTCCAGATCCACTAGGACCCTGACCAGATTGAAGCAGGCTTGCGAGATGAAATTAAATAAGTAAGTAAAAGCTAAATTGTTGTCAGGACATGAATACAATGCTTTAATGTAATTCCTAAAGATGTCAACAGAGGGCAGTATAATTCAAGACAAGTCTGTAACAGCTCTATTCTACAGAGAAGTCAACTGAGCAGCGACTTCCTCTTTCACTTCAGCACACCTGTAAATTTTGTTCCTAGCCCACGTTCTCTTCTTATCACCATCACAACACTGAACAGTCACTAGCCATGTGCTTGTAAACATACAGAACCCATGAACATAATCAAGAAACTGATTTCACAGCTACAGGCTCAACTACTAGTATTAGCTTTATATACACACACCAATCAGCCATAACATTAAAACGGCCTCATTGTATCTACACTCTTTGTCCATTTTATCAGTTCCCCTGACCATACAGGTGCACTTTGCAATTCTATAGATAGAGACTGTAGTCCACCCATTTCTCTGCATACTTCATTAATGCCCTTTTACCCTCTGACTGTCTGTAAAGTCTCTGATTGGGCCACATGTGAGTACTGTCTACTGCTCAAATAAGGCAAAATATTCAGTATACAGCCTGATAGATGCAAAATAGGAACGGGACCTTTTTTAAAAACCTGCTATCCCTGTGGAGACCTTTTAGTTAACCAATTATAAAATTCCTGGAGCAGCATGTCACAATGTACAGACTCAAAACACAGCACTCAAACTGAGCTGCACAGTATGTCAGTTAATCATCACAAAATTGTGCAAGCCAGGGTATGTCTTTAGATGTGGGAACCTGTTGGATCCTTTGAAATGAAAGTGAATTTGATTTTTTCTTCTTTATAATGAAGTTGCTGCAGTAGTTCCTCTGAAATAATCGAATGATTAAAAAGGGATTAGGAAGGAGGCATACTTGAGCTCTTTTGAACGGAGTCTTCCTGTACTTGAGTCTGTACTACATGTTGTAAAAGTAAAAAAAAAAAGAAAAAAAAAAAGGGATAAGCATGCAAAAATGTATGAATTGCATTACAATGTGTTTTAAATAACAATGTTTTGTTAAGAAGTTTGAACCACTGATTCAAGCGATCCATATCAAAGGCAGTATAAGTAGTCTTAGTGTAACATGTAGTGACATTAATCCCCTCTTGTACATGTTCTTGATATAAGCGAACAAGCAAATAAGGGATTTCAGAGCTACTTTCCCCTGGCTCTTTTGAGGAAGTGCAAACATACACGTTTATGTGGAAGAGACAGTGACGCTGAGATTAACCGAGTGATGTCATCTGAGGGTGTGTCTAAGCTGAAGATCAAAGAGCACCATATTTGGGCAGTTTGCAATGGAGTGTGTCTCTCCTGGCAGTAAGACCAAAACAAGGCAGACTCCTGAGCAGCTTAACACCACTTTTATCCAATGAGAACTCAGAACTGCAGCTAAATAAACATTTACGCACTGCTTAACAACGAACACCGAGAGCAGAGCCCAAACATTACACAATACATGAGGGAGTCGGATTTGCTTCACAAAACCAGGCCAAATCCTTTTTTGAAAGGGGAGATGGTGGGGTCCCTCTCTACTCCATGATTAAAGTAACTGTTCACCTCAAAGCATGTTAAGATTCACAAAAGAGGTGCCAAGTTCAAAAATACAATCCCAATTTGGTGATACCCACATACATCCCAATTTGGTGACACTCACATGAGAGAGGTCAAGAACGTTGGGAATTAATTAATACTAGGTTGTAGTTAAAAAAAAAAAAATGTACCATTGAAATCAAATGAGCACCTACTTTCTCTACACTCATTTTCCATTTTCTCAGTTCCACTGTCCATATAGCTACACTTTGTAGTTCTACAATTACTGTAGTCCATCTGTTTCTCTAAATAATTTGTTAGTCCCCTTTACTTTGTTCTCTAATGGTCAGGACCACCACAGATGGTGTACTGTTAGTACAAATAGTGAATAGTGGTTCTGGCCATTAGAGAACAGAGTAAAGACCAAAAATGTTTAGTCTCCAGCATCCTGTAGGCGGCATCCTGTGCACACCGCCACTGGACTCTAGAGCAGTGGAGACTAGTGGAAAACAGTGGAGTGACGAATCATGCTTCTCTGTCTGGCAATCTGATGGACGAGTCTGGGTTTGGGGGTTTCCAGGAGAACAGTACTTGATAGACTACATTGTGCCAAGTGTCAGGTAGAGAGGGATTATGGTGTGGGGTTGTTTTTCAGGAGTTGGGCTTTTCCCCTTTGGGCCTTAGGTGAAAGACCGCCTTTGGAATGAATTAGTGTGGAGTCTGCGAGCCAAGCCTTCTCGTCCAAAACCAGTGTCTGACTTTTCAAATGCACTTCTGGAAGAATGGTCAAAAATTCCTCACACACTCCTAAACCTTGTGGAAAGCCTTCCCAGAAAGCTTGAAGCTGTTATAGCTGCAAAGGGCCGACAGCATATTAAACCCTATGGATTAAGAATGGGATGAACTCAAGTTCATATGTGTGTGAAGGCAGACGAGCGAATTCTTTTGGCAATATAGTGTATTATTTTATAATTTCACAACCTCTGTGTCAGAAGCCTCCTACTGATGAACCTGCAAAATATTTTATGGTGCCATGAACTGTAATGAATCACGGTTCAGAAATTGTATCTGTTGTTGGATTGGATTGTGTCAATAATTGTGTTGAGCTCTGGCCAGATGTGTTGCTCTGCTGTAGGCATGCACCTGGTTATAATCCTGACAGGTGGACAAGATTTACTATAATGAAGTAGGATTTAGGTACAGCCCATCATTACCTACCCCATCTGTGGTCCAGACTAAACAGGAAACAATGCAAGTCTGTGGCTGCAAAATGTAACAATTTATGGCAGCTGCAAAACCTGGAAGTGTAGGCACATTCCTTAGAGTTTGCCACACCTGTGGAAGCCTAAGCACAGCCAAAAATACTCCAATTTCAAGAGCAAATGGCTCCTGCTGGCAAAGTCATCAATCACAGCTAATTATTGTACTGAATGGAAAAAAACTGTCATGAAGGATTGGGAAATGTAGGTGACAAGCAACAACATGCCATTCACTCTTAAACAGTCAGTTTGTTGAGGGTAGGGTTAATGTTACATGGCTTACATGCTACATGGTTACGTGGCAAATAAAAACATTTCGTATGAGTTCTGTAACCAGCTGTGGTGAAAGAAGGTAGCTATGAAAGACAGCAGGACTTTTTGGCAAAGCCATATTAAAGCCATGAATTAATAGAATTGTGTAGCACCAGTATTATGAAACAACCTGATGCTTTAGCGCCTGGTGATGTTGCTCAATCCTGCCCACTAGCTAGCTCTGCTCAACAACAACAACTGGGGAGAACCAATCCAAGACCTTCCTTAGAGATCTGTTACACCAGCTACCACATCTTTGCAACATAGGACAGTTGAATAAGCTTTAAAGAGAAACCAATGGTTCTTTTCTGTATACACTGAAGTACCAGAAAAACTGGTGCTGGTCCCTATGCAAAATATAGAGCTGGTTCTGCCATGAGAATGGCAGAGTTATCACGATTTTGCAATTTTCAATGTGATTTAATAGTTTAATAGGAGCTCCTAAGATGGGTCATAGCATTTCCGAGGTAGAAGCAAAGATTGGATTTTTACATATGAGCATTTCATGGGTGTACCGTGATTCCAAGTATTCTGGAAAGAATTGTTTCATGTGCTAGGCAACACTGCCTAAAGTAACATCGCAATTCAGTGCTGGGCCCTCAACAAACATCAGCAAGAGGACTGTGCAACGTTCCCTCCAAGATCCCGTGGGGGACCTACCAAGTATATACCAGTTTTTCTGGTACTTTGGTGTACTGCTCTACTGAACCTCCTTTCAACATATTTAGTACTATCTGATTTTAAAACATGCATGTGGGGTAATGATTTATAATCCCAATATTCACTGCCATCCAGAAGATGATGTTTCGGATTACTTCCTCATGTCTCAAAGTTTGTCCTTGTCACCGTCACCTCTAGATTGCTCTTTAGGTATCAAAATATACACCTGCATGTCTATTGTTAAATATACACTTCAAAATTGAACACCGCGCTACTTAGAAAACATGTTAGTTATCTCTTGTGTGCGTTATGTCAAAGATACTTCTTTGTGAACACACTTAAAACACCACCAAATCCTTATTCAGTAATGTAGCCTGGTACCAAAGAATGTAATACCATGGGATACAAATAGTTTTGTACAATGATGTAAATAAAACCACCAAAAGAGAGAGCTCTTTTTAGCCACAATTTAGTTCCCACGAGTTCATAAATGCAGACTGCCATAATGTTATTCATTCAAAGCTGAGGAAACCACATTGGGTTCAGCAATAACAGTAAACTTCACCTGATACATCAGATGACTGACTCAGGACTCCTGCTCTTCTCCAGGGTGTGAAGCCCATTTCCCTTTTACACTAAAGAGCATTTCACATCAGCTAAGACTCTGCTGAGCAACACAAAGCTGACATTTTTTAACCCTCCTATTATCTTTGGGGTCAATTTGCCCCCTTTCAGTGTTTAACCTCTCTGACTACATGATCGATATCATTTTTTTATTCATATTTAATGACTTTTCTTAATTTAATTGGGACAGTGGGTAAACATAAAAATAACATAATATGTTTTCCTTGTCTTGTACACATTTTTTGACATCACTGGATTAGAGTCCAGAATCTCTACCATGACCCAGTAGTACGATAAGCGGCTTAGACAATGAGTAAGTGAGTGTGAGTGAGACAAAAGCCAAAACCCATGTGTGCAAAATGTTGATAATTCTTTTATGGTTTATACGGCTGAAAGAGCTTAGGGCCAAACTGACCCCAAGGATAAAAAATGTTAGTAAATTTTAAGATAAATTTGAAGGTTAAACAGCTGACTATGAAGACTGAAATCTTAAGAATTTAGATCGGTACTCACTAAGTACCGATTACATTCCTAATAACTAAAGAAAGTCAAGAACCAATAACTGGCATGTCAAATAATGTCATGTCATCTTGTAACTGTAAAACTTAAAGTCACACAATCAGCAGTGACTAGTAAAAAAAAAATGTTTCAGTTCTGCAAGGAACACTCACCTCCACAATACTGCGCAAGTCCCTTACATACATCCTCTCTGTCTCAATAATCTCCATGACCACTCGGTCCACGTAGGTTAGTTGAGAATTAGGTGCCATTACTACAGCGGCGACAGGCGAAGGTTCGTCCAGGCTTGGTGGTAGTGGAATGGCTCCGACAGTGCTTGCGTTGTTATTAAACTGGCCCGTAGCAGGGTCTTGCCTTGCTCTCTTGCTTGCAGGCCTCAGTTGGGGTGGGTGTTCATTAGGTTCTTCAGGAGGGCTGAGCTCCAGGTTGATGTCAGTTTCTGTGGACAGGGAGGGCAAGGATTGGGGACAGTGAGATGCACTGAACAGGCTGCTCTGGCCCTCTCCGGAGGAGCCTGATGAGACAGTGGACACGGTGCTCACTGGTCGCTCATTATCAGAGTGTTCGATGGACAGCGAGCAGCAGTCGGCCAGGACGGGGTCATGGCCGCTCAGGGAGGAGTCCGTGGACAAGCGAGGAGATTCTGTTGTTGTGAGGGTAAAGGAGAAAAGAGATATTTATTACATATAAAATGTGCACATTCTTATGTTTTTAAATTTTTTTTTTCAATTCAGTTTTAGTTGACAATTATTTAAGAAAACTGAGGCTCACTGAGAGGTGAGAAAATTCACCCTGGAATACATAGGGCACACACACACACACGCACACACACCTAGGGCAAATTTCCCTGAAATGTTATTGGACAGTGGCAGGAAATTGGAGAAAGCAGAGAAGACCCACATGAACATTTGGAGGACATGAGAGACTGAACAGTAACCCAAGCTCAAGCCCAATTCAACTGTGAAACTACAGTACAGTCCTCTGTGCTTTATCATCACTGTATCTTTCAGTAAATCTTACATACTGTATTACTGAACCATGATGTAATACATTTAGGTATAGGAATTTGATTTTTTTTTCACCTTTTGTGAAATAAAAACAGTTATTAAACAGAATAAAACCTTTACTGCTAAGTGCATCTCACTTCGAATACAGTTTTCAGTAGTCTTATTCTATAATAATAACCTTTCAAATGTCATCGGACTGACAGCAGATTTTGTTTGAACAAAGAAAGCTTTCATTCAGCAGAGAAAACCCACTGGGAAGTAGTATGTAATGTCTAACCCTTCCAACAACAATTTTGCTCTGCAGTAACTAAACCCATTAGCCAAATAACCCATGACACTTCAGAGTGGAATGGTTTTCAGCGATGATTACTGACAAGACCCAATTTCCACTTCCTCTCCACATATGGATTGATGCCAGTTGAAGCAGAGAGAGGAAAAGGAGGAAAAGGCCTTGGGAAAGAGAGGATTGTGGTCATGCTTGTATAGAGTGCAAACCAGTGCTGAAGTCAATAATAAACACAGTGAGATCATCCACTTGGTGTTAGTGTGCATGGAAAACACAGAAGCCCATCATATGATCTCTGCTATGATCTTTACTTTTTCATTCACCCTTACCTGGGGCCTCAACCGAGAGCACATTTGTGAGGGTTGTGAAAAACCTTACAAGCTCATACTTGCTGTATTGGTCATTGTATACACAATCGGTCAATTATTTTTATGTAATCACCAATCACAGGTTTGGTTGTACAGCTCATCCCAGCTGCCATGTGAATGGCATGACGAACGAATCCGTTTGATTGACAGTTCTGTCTATGTTCGCAGAAGTCTGACTGAAGACCCACCTCTTTTGAGAGCACTTGAATGAGCACTAACTCAAAGCTTTTACCATACTTACAGCAGTTATTATATTGGCTAGGTCTTGTACGTCACTGGTTTTATGTAGTTTAGGAATGCTTTGGGTTTTGGGACTTGTTTTACTTATAATTTTATTAGGTAGTATACGGCTAAATTCTAGCAGTATCATAGCTCAAAGTAGCTTGAATTCAGGTCCAACAGCCTTCGCTTTGGATATTCCAAGTTAACAACTAAGCACTCTTGTAAGTCGCTCTGGATAAGGGCATCTGCTAAATGCCATAAATGTAAAAGTAAATGTAAGTCAGCTGAAGGATGCTAAGGCCTTGAGACTGGACCCAGTGCTGTTCCCATGTCTCAGCAATGTATTTAAAAAAATCGAATAACAAGACCAAAAAGAATTTACTGTCATGTCAAAATAACACATTCAAAGCATGGTGAAATATAATGGGGTAAGGAAATACAAACGCTGCATATATATGCCTTTAGGCACTAGGATTTCCCCTGACTCCCTGAATCCTTTCATGATATTATGAACTGTAGATGGTAAAAGACCTAAGTTCTTTGCCATCTTGTGCTGAGAAACACTGTATTCAAACTGACTGACAATTCTCTCATAAAGTTTGGCACAAAGTGGCAAACCACGACTCTTGCTTGGCAGATGTTCCTTTTATACTCAGTCTTGATGACCTTACCTGTTACCAGTTAAACTTTTAACTGTGGAACCTTCCAGTGTTATCTGTATAAATGTTTCAGTGTTATCTGTATAAATGTCTTATTTTGCCTCTGTCCCAGATTTTTTGAGTGTGTCACAAACATCAATTTCTACACCTGTTTATATGTAACAAATAGAATTAAGTTCATGAATTAAGTTGAAAGCACTGACAATCTTTTCTTTATCCTTCTGGCTGTTAACCAAAGGTTCAAGTTAATTAACAAAATTACAGATTTTATTCGGTTTTATTGCATTTTTAGAAAGTGTCCCAACTTTTCTGGAAATGGGCTTTGTACTTTCGATACCAAAGAAACACTTATGATATTACATCTTTATTTATTTCTTTAGACTCAACCAGATGAAAAGCAAAAAGATGAAAATCAATCAAGCCTGGAATGGGAGACTCTGATAGATATAAGTTTTTTAAATATGTGAATCTCAGAATTTTACTGCTTCAAGTGCTTTACTTAATTCACCTGTGAAACAATTCAACTGTGAAGTCAATTAACAAAATTACTGATTTTATTCGGTTTTATTGCATTTTTAGAAAGTGCCTCAACTTTTCTGGAAATGGGCTTTGTACTTTCGATACCAAAGAAATACTTATGATATTACATTCCCGTCTCTTTCCACCCAAGTCCTAGTCACCCAAGCAGCGCTGTACAGACTTGCACAGAAGTGACGTCAGTATGACGTTACAATCTGTTTACCAGTGCACAGGTTAGCAGGATGACTCAAGCCTCTGCATGATCATTGGCGGAGAACAAACTCCTGCTATCTGCTCTCAGACTATGACTCAGGTGTGAGCTAGATTTCATGAAGCTGCTACAGCCATAGCTATATAGAAAACACACCAAATTGGTGTTAAACCAGATTGAAAATAATACACAAAGCTGTGCTGCATTCTGCATGATGCAAAAAGGTTCAACTTGTTTTCAATTTCAATTTCCTTCCTGCATTTAGCAATGAGTGTTGGTTAGGGTGAGGCAGAGGAACACTCCTTAGCACTGTGGTGAGAAAAAGCTGAATCACTCACTCTCACACACACACACACACACACACACACACACACTTTGCCTTTGCATTTCTGTGGTACAAAGTTACACTAAAAGATAGTTAAAACTGAGGTGTGTGTGGTCTGGGCAGGCCCGTCAAGACAACAAAAACTCCATTACAAATATTCCTGTAAAGCCTTTATCAAACTGTTCTGACATGTCAGGTCTTACTGTGTTTCATTACATATAATAAAAACAAACCCTGCTTCCGTTAAGTAGACAACAATACTGCAAACTTTAACAGCAATAACAAGATAACCTCAAGAGCTTCTTATTTTAGTCAACAAGTCGAGCAATTTACTCAATTCCGCTCAAAACCTTATCAAATAAATATCAGGCATATCATCAGGACACAAGGAATAAAACCTTGCATAAAAGTTTCTTGCTCTATTTGTTAGCAGATGAAGCTGTGTAGTTTCACTGGCTACATACAGGACAGTGAGGCTCAGGTACACAGTCTGACCCAGCAAACACACATCACATTAGATAAAACTGCCTGAGAGTATAACACCAGTCACTAGTTAAACAATCACTAATAGGGAGGGGTGGGGGCGCCTGTGGCAGAACAAGAAGCACATTTTTATCACTCCAAAAAATATAGTGATGGATCACAGGCTTGCAGAAATATATGCACCAAGAGTAAAAACATACTGTTTAGACCAGGGGTGTCCAATCTTATCTACAAATCTTATCCAGGGCCAGTGTGGGTGCAGGTTTTCTTTCCAACCAAGCAGAAGCCACACCTCATTCCATGGGTTTTAAATCACTGGATCTAATCAATGGATCTTGGCTTGAATTGCCCTTTTCGGACAATATGAAAACAGTATCCTCCAAAAGTATTGGAACAGCAAGGAAAAACCCTCAAAAGATGAATCTCTCAGATAGATAGATAGATAAATAGATAAATAGATAGATAGATAGATCAGAATGTTAGTTTTTATGTAGGTGGGTTAACTTCAAACATGGCACATTTTATTCACACATCAGCCAAGTATTGGAATAGATAGTCTTAAAGTTAATAACACTTAATATTTGGTTGCATAGCCCTTGCTTGAAAACAACTGCATCAAAGCCAGGGCCTCACTGTCATCACCAAACTGTTGCATTCTTCATTTGTCATCCTTTTCCAGGCTTGTACTACAGCTTCTTTCAGTTGTTTGCTTTGGGGGGTTTGGGTCGTCTCTTCAGGAGGTGAAATGCTGTTCAACTGGGGTAAAGTTTGTTTGCCTTGGCCAGTCTAAAACCTTCCACTTTTTTTTCTCCTGATAAAGTCCTTGGTTGTGTTGGCAGTGTGTTTTGGGTCATTATCTTGCTAAATGATGAAGTTCCTCCCAATTATATTGGCTGCATTTCCCTGTAAAATGTTTGTCGACTCCTGAATTCGTTTTTCATTCAGCTACCTTCATGAGTTACATCATCACTAAAGATCCCTGAGCCCACTTCATAATCAGCCCTGCAAGCCCAAGCCATCACACTACCTCCATCGTGCTTGACCAAAGATGTTTTGCCAAACCCTTTTCTCTACACTTTGGCCCTTCTGTCACTTTGGTAGAGATTAATCTTGAGTTAAAACATTTTCAGGACTGAATTTTCAGAATTGTTGTGCCCAATGCTGTGCAATGGCTCTGATTGAATTTTCCCTTGTTTCTCAGCTTTAAGATGGCTTGCTTTTTCAATCTACAATAAATCTAACAGGGTGTCAACAAACACTTATCAGTCACTTTCCCATATTAACTATACACTTGTCTGGTGATAGCCAAGACAAACATGCACTGATAGTTGTTCCCCACATATTCACAGTCAAAAGATTCTCCATTTACCTTGACAGAAATGGAAGATTTTGAACATAGGCTTAACTGCAAATAATTCCACATTAATATAATCTTATCTCTAGATCTATTGGTGAGAAAAACACTACTCTTTTGGTCTATTTTTTGAGAGAAATGCAAAACTATACTATCGTATTTCAGTGTTAAACTGCGGCACTCCTATGCAAAATGAGTAAAGGTTGGCGGGTCTGGTAATATAACATGCTCAGAAGTCATGTCACTGGATGCTGTGCCACTGGAAGCAGTGTGATATATTGCAGCGATGATTCAAGCTTTACAATGCACAAGCCTATAACAATATGTACACTGATGTACCAGAAAAAATACAGAGCAATGCCACCTATGTACATCATTGGTTGCATCCACCAGTGAGTATGTAAAGCGACAGACATCATCTGGAGCCGTTTCCACACTGACAATGGAATGCCAAGTTATCATGTGATTTTTGTAATTTTCAACATGGTTTAATAGTCAGAGCTCGTGAGATGGGTCATTGCATTTCAGAGGTAGAAGCAAAGGTTGGATTTTCACATATAAGCATTTCAAGGGTTTACCGTGACTACAAGAATTCCGACAAAACCTCAAACTTACGATAAAAAGACTCTGGGTGAACGTGACCAGCATCGACTGGCAAGAACTATTTCATGCGATAGACGTACAACACTGCCTCAAGTAACATCAGAAATTCAATGCTGGGACCTCAACAAACATCAGTGTGAAGACTGTGCAACGTTCCCTCCAAAACCCTATGGGGGACCTACCAAGTGTTAACTGGTGTACCAGTTTTTCTGGTATTTCAGTATATACAACACAGTATATGATGTGATACAAAAGCAATACAGTTAAAGGTAATTTGATTATTTGATAACTTCAATTCACTACTCAAATATGATTTGGTTAAACTGAACATTATTAGTATTAATTTGCTAGTTTTGACTCTATATGGAACAACTATTTCAAAATATTTCTTCGCTTACTCTATTATTATGTCAGACCAGAACATATCTGGGGAAGATCTCTCTCTCCTTCTCTCTCACTCACCCTCACCCTCTCCCTCTCCCTCTCTCACACACACACACACCAATTGTTGTGTTCACAGTTTTTCAATTGCAATATTCTTTTTAACACCATGTTACTTTTTTCAATTCAAACCAGATTTTGTGATTCAGCCATATTGTATCTTAGACCCATTTTCCAATCTGAAAAGCTTTTTTCAGATTTTTTGCTATTTACAACCCTACAAATCACCACACGTGGGCCATGTAACATTCTTCCATCATTTAAAATTTTGGTCGATGGTCTTCCAGACTCACATAAATCCTAAAAACAGGCTAAAATCATCTGGTATGCATACATATATAAATATGTATACATATATACATATAGAAATACATACATATATGGCTAATCCATAAGCATATTTACTGAAGTGCTCTCCAGTTAGTCCCTGGATTCTTCTTCAAATTTGCTATGGAGCTTCTGCACTGACCTTAAACTTTACATACAATTGACACTGCCTGCATATACTAAAGCCTTTTTAAGCACACCTGAAAAGTATGTTTGAAAAAAAAAAAAAAAACAAACAAAAAAAAACACGGCACTGCTGAAATGTAGCTAATCATTAGCCGACGTGTTTTGCACCTTCTTCTTAGCAGGTGGCCGCATTCCATCTGTGGCCGACAACAAAATTCCTCACACCTGACCGAAGGCTAATCTACATTCTTTCACAGCAAGGACACTTTTCAGAAACTCAAGTTTTTTTTTCCTTTTCCCCTAACATGAACATCACTTAAAGCTGACACAAGGGCGAAAAGAACGGCAGGTCGAAGCAGGAATAAAGAACAGTGAGCAATTCTGTCCAGACATCAGACTGAGACATGCACAGACAGGCAAAGCTGACGTTTACTGGGATGAGCAGGAAACAGATTCATGTCAGAGAAATGACTCAAACAGACGTGTTTTATTTTAGCCTGCAGAGATACATTTAATTACACAATGACCTCTGACTGTAGAGAAAGGAGAATTCAGGTCAGGGGAAGCACTGTGGATTTCACTGCCATTTACGGAGTAAACGCTGAGTAAAAGTAAAATGTTCAGTAGAAGTGGATATTTAGGAGGTAGTAAGTTTAACCATCTGTATGTGCAGCTTTACAGAACCATCTAAAGTCGGTTTCCTGAGATATTATGCCATTAAAAGGTCTATGAGTTTCAGGAATTTAATCATTTCATCATCCCAGCCACCATATGTCTTTATGTAACCATTAATCTCATTATAATCTCATTTTAATACAGAGGACAGAGTACAGAGGAAGTGGCATAATCAGCACAACAATCTAAGGGAAAGAAAAAATTCCCAGCAACTCACTAATTATTAACCAAGTTAAGGACAGTGTAGTATTCTGAAAGTGTAAAGTGTGCTTATGCTTATATATATACAGGGGTTAAACCGAAACACACACACACACACACATATACATATATATATAGAATTGCTTTCAATTCCCAGATGAGACTTTAGGGAGCACTTTTTATTAAAGCATATATATATACTCAAGGCTTTAATAAAAAGTGCAATAAAAAGTGCTCCCTAAAGTCTCATCTGGGAATTTAAAGCAATTCTACTTGATCTTGAATCGATCTCAGATTAAAACACTGTAGGTCAGATTCTAGACTTTACAGGGAGACCTCAAGACCATTTCTTTCCCTACCAGTTTTACACTTTTAGATTTTTTATACTCCCATCTAAATAAAAAAAATCAATTAATTCACCTTGTACTGACTGCTGCTATGTATTTGATATATAATGTTGCATCCTCATCACTTCCAGGCTTCAAAAACATTTCCTGTACCCACATGATTAACCTGAGGTTAAAATACATTAATACTAAAGCCACTACTGAGCAGACATCCAATGTCAGAATCAACATATCAGCAGAAAATGGTATGAAACGAAAAGATATGATCGGATATGAAAATTAGCCTGAAATATTGTATGCAGCACAGCTTTTGCAGGTCATGTAGGTGAAAATCATGTGGTTCTAAGAATAGGTACCTAGGTTTCCATAGCAACTACAATTAACTAATTAAGAGTATTATACCTGAATTACAGTTTGTTTAATATTGATATTTTAAAACCTGTTTAGCTGTAAACATGCTTCAGTCATACTATAAGAGCTTGCTATGCAAATTTCATCTAGATGTGATGGCTGCTTTCGTTCATGTCGCCCAAAATTTCCACACAGTCAAAGCAGTTTCCACGGAGACTTCAGAGGGGACAGATACGAAAATATCCTCAGCAAAAGTAAAAAAATAGGGAGTATTAGATAAGGCTGGACTAAATAAATAAATAATTTAGGATGCCGCCATAAAGTACAATGTCTGAACGTGTTGCACATAAACTTTTGCATATTTAAGTATAATAACATAGACATGCATGTCAAACACATACAGTAACATTAACATACCCAACACATTAACATTAACATACCTAACAAGTGATGTGAATGAAAAACATGTCTCTGTTTAACCCAGCTATTAACTACTACAGGTGAAAAATTCCAATTGTCTAAGCATAGACACGCAATGGGTAAAATATATCTGCCAAGTTATAAAAGTTATCTTTGAAAGTTACCAGTCAATTTCAGGGCACGAGCTATAATCTGAGTAATGTGAGCTGATAGAGGAGACAATGCCACTCCCACTCCCCAAGACTATCAAGACCAATAAAACAGCACATATATCTCTATTCATCCTTATCAAATTTCACACTCCTCTACTACACAAACTGCCCAATAAAATAAAAACTAAGGTTTACCTTAGGATAGTCTGCTGGAAAATTCACTCAATACAGCAATATACTGCAGCCGAAACGCATTTCCCCAGCCTGAGCTTCTGGAAAATGCAAAATGTACAAACATGATCTTTTTTTTTTTTTTGCAGGAACCAGGAACCATAGGCAGTTTTAACATGCGCTTGCAGGGAAATTTGAGGCCAGGGCATTGGCCTCATGCAAATCTCTTCCTAGTTGACAGCAGACAATGACGGCACAGAGGCGGGTGGTGGCTCTGTACGGGTACAGTTGACTTACATAATGTTCTCTGTGATATCTTTTTGCATCATTCACTTTCCGTAAAATGTGGGTCCGAAAGTGCTGATAATTCTGCTACCAAGATGATGCTTCTTCCAAGAAGGAAAGGAAGAAAAGGTGCAGAGTAAGAACAAAACTTACAAATAAAAAAAGTAGTGCATACAGGAGAGTACACAGGTTAAAAAATAATCGAGGAGTAGGGGTGGCTCAGTGGTTAAGGTGTTGGGTTACTGTATAGAAGGTTGGAGGTTCAAGCCCCAGCACCACTGAGCTGCCCCTGTTGGGCCCTTGAGTAAGGCCCTTAACACTCAACTGCTCAGTTGTATAATGAGATAAATGTAAGTCACTCTGGATAAGGGTGTCTGTCAAATTCCATTAATGTAAATGTAAATAAAAGATAATTTCATTAAAAAACCCATCTTGGACTTTTAAGGTTTCCAAAAAGAAAAAACTTACACCACTGACTGGCATTATCTTTTTTTATCTTGTGTTTCATAAAGATAATAATTTAGCAGTCAGTTAGTCAAAATAGTCACAGTCATAGTATTTTGAGTCGTAATTTTGTACCGAAGCCAACGGACTTGCACACAAACCCTCATCAGCTTTAGACATAGACTGAAAGTCCCCATAAAATTGCTTTATTTAATGATATTCTTCTGAGGCGTCACTGATAAATACAGTAAATTCGTACGTACACATCCAGGAAGTCCGAGTGAAGATGGGTGATCAAAGTACGTGACAAACAGAAACAGAACAAGCAGCATTTAAGATACACCACACCTCTGCTAAATTTAAATAAGCTTGACAACAGCTTGGTAAATATGGAATACAGCAAAGAGTTTTAATGAAAGACTTTCACATCACCGTCTTCACTCGAAGCATAGGCGACGCTAGATAATGAGATATCTTTTTTCTTTTACTCTGTTGCACCATCATTGGGAGGCACCTGCACAGTAGATAAAAATGATAGCCTGAATAGTAGATAAAATGATAGAAAAACTGACGGAGATCCTGAACAGTAGATAAAATGATATAAAAATTGACTGAGATCCTGAATAGTAAATAAAATGATAGAAAAACTGATGGAGAAGGCTGAATAGTAGATAAACTGATCGAAAAACTGACAGAGAAGGCTGAATAGTAGATAAAATGATCAAAAAACTGATGGAAAAGCCTGAATAGTAGATAAAATGATAGAAAAACTGATGGAAAAGCCTGAATAGTAGATAAAATGATCGAAAAACTGACTGAGATCCTGAATAGTAGATAAAATGATCGAGTCATTTTAGTGTGGGAGATTTCATGGCTAAATTGGACCAGCCTGGTGGCCAATCTTCATTAATTGCACATTGCAGAGCAGAGTGTGAAGGTTCAATTAGCAGGGTAAGAGCACAGTTTTGCTCAAAATATTGCAATGCACACAACATTAT
>JAOVVG010000002.1:7228593-7240392 GCA_028566375.1 Leptodoras nelsoni
GGAAAAAAATCGTATCGAATCGTGACCCCAAGAATCGATTCTGAATCGAATTGTGGGATTCCCAAAGATTCACAGCCCTAGTGACACAGTCTGAATGTTATGTCTGTTATGCTTGTTATGTCTACTCTGAAAAAACTTTGTTTCCAACACCCCTACCAGGTCATTTGCCAATTATAATTAACAGTTAAAAAGACTAGAAGTGAGGTAAAAAAAAAAAGGTAGAATTAAATTTATGACTTAACAATTAACACCACAAGTAAATAAGATATTTCCTGGAAAATTTGGAATAGACTAAAATCATACTACTTTCCAACCTGTTTATTGGGTTTATATTTTTTTCTGTATGAAGACAGCAGGGAAAACAGGACAAAAAACCACAAAAACTCGATGCGATTCCACACAAGAACTGAAATTTATCATTTATGTGTCAGTTAGACATGCAGAAAGAGAAACAGCTCAGCAAACAAAGACAAAGGAAATGAGGACAATCACAGGTGTATACGAGGTGCACAAAAAAGCATGCAACAGGCAGAGGATGGCCATGGCAGCTTACGTAAGCTCGGGTTTGTCCATGTCCCAGGCTCTCCTCCACTGGCCCTGGGAGTTTTTGTGGCGAGCCACACGCTCTCGGTCAATTTCTTCCCTCTCTTTTTTCCAGCGCAGGTACTCCAGCTGCTCTTCGGAGGATGTTGGGATGCTGAGATCAGTCAGTACTTCGGTTTGCTAAAAAGGTACAAGGAAAAGACAAGATTAAAATAGACTGTACGAAAAGGAACCCCACAGGACCACCACAGAGCAGGTATTATTTGGCTGGTGGATGATTCTCAGCACTGCAGTGACACTGATGTGGTGGTGGTGTGTTAGTGTGTGTTGTGCTGGTAGGATTGGATCAGACATTGCAGTGCTGCTGAAGTTTCTAAACACTGTGTCCACTCACTGACCATTATATTAGACACATCTGCCTAGATGCTACGCACAGGACACTGTTGGCTGGGTATGTTTGGTTGGTGGACTATTCTCAGTCCAGCAGTGACACTGAGGGGTTTAAAAACAGCAGCAGCACTGCAGTGTCTGATCCAATCGTACCAGCACGACACACACTAACACACCACCACCACATCAGTGTCACTGCAGTGCTGAGAATCATCCACCAGCCAAATAATACCTGCTCTGTGGTGGTCCTGTGAGGGTCTTGACAACTGGAAAACAGCGTAAAAGGGGGATTATGTTACCCCTCATTCCCTGGCACAGCCAATACTGCGGTCAGACTCACAGCCATAGATGCCCATAGATACATCGGGCTTCAAACTTGGATTACTGACTAGAAGGTTGTGAGTTGAAAACCCACCACAGACAAACTGCCAGTGCTGGGACCTTGAGCAAGGTCCAACCCTCATCCCTGAACTGTTTAGTTGTATAAGAGAGATAAATGTAAGTCGCTCTGCATGACAGTGTCAATGCCATACATGTAAATGTTTTAATTCTGCCCAGTGGATCACGAGTTTCCTCCTAGACCTAGATGCAAAAGGATATGAACACACACTGTACCAAAGCTGAGGGTAAACAGGAAGCATTTCAGTGAGTACAGTGAGAAGCATGACGTTCCTGAAAGCCACGTGCTCTTCCCTCGGGGGTCATGCATGTCTGACACGGAGCCGAGTAAGACACAGCTTCCTCAATTAATTCGTCATCTACATTACATATATCATAACAATAAATTAAATACATTTATGAAGTCTATTCATAATACATTTGCTTCATTTTTAACTCCAAGCTACATTACTGCTACAAGAAAAACTGAACACAGAACTGAAATGCTTCCCGTTGTCTTGAAATCAGTTCCCACATCCATCACATGGGTCTGTTCAAATATTCATTAACTCCCTTATATCAAGCTGTAGGACCAAACCTAGAAGTAGTACAAGGATAATTCAATTTGGCAGCATCTCGATAAGAACAAGCAGAGATATTTAGGTCTGTTATGAACACAGTAACACAATTCCACAACATACAGTATCTACCTCAGGAATCCTCGGAAGTACTGGCTTTCATATTTCTTTTTATTTTCCACCAGAGCCATATTTAAAAAATATATATCAATATAATTAAAATTTTATTTAGCTTTAATCCATGTTTAAAACATTGCTAAGGTGTTTTAATTGTCTTTTTAATTGTTTTTCATTGTCTAAATGTTAACATGTTAACAATAATACAACAAAAACAGCTAGCAGTCTGGGATAATGTCAGCTTTCATCGTACAAACCTAATAAGGGTATGATCTGTCTCACACCCATGTGACCTTGGATGGAGTTCCTCCCACCCTACTCCTCTTTTCCTCAAAGCCAGAGAGGAATTTCTTTCTGCTTGGAGATGAAAAGTCTATGACCATCTGCCCTATAGTAACGTGATGGAAGCGATGGATGCTGTACTGTGCTCATAGTTAGCTAGGAACAGGATGAAATGTTTTGCTTTTTTTCTGATATAACTGAATGAATTTATGGATTTTGCTTTGCTAGTAAAACCATTAAATGATCTAACATTCCCAGCATCCTTTGCTCTGTCCCATTGCCATGCATATTTATGGTTAAGAGATTAATGTTAATGTTTCATATTACCCTGTGTCGATTTATACGTCACTTTAGAAGCCTACAAATATCACTGTATTAAGCATATCCACACATTTACATAGCAGATGCCGAGTGTGTGACCTGTACTGCCCCCTATCTGCCTGTGTGATTAAAGGTTTCAGTTCAAATCTGACCCTGGATCAGTTTACTTGCACTGCCATATGCACACACAACCTTGTGAATGTTGCATAATCTGCTACGGAAGGTGTTTCCCCAGTGCTGTGTGTATAGAACTACTACACACATATAAGGATGCTGCAAAGACCTATAAATAATATTGCATATCATATGGTGCTCGAGAAGGGCTAAACAAAGGTACATTTTAGAAAAAAAAAGTTACAAAAATAAAAACAAATTCACAAGGGCAAATAAAAATCCATTTTAGAAAACAAAATTTACAAGAAATTTACAAAAGACAAATCAGACAGAAAGGGTTGGCACAATATGCAGGCCTTTTTTGTCAGTCAAAATGTTTCACTGGGGTAAAGCGAATGGAGTTTTTTTACACTAACATTAAACTATGTTTTGTCCATTTTAGCCAGTTCTGCATTTTCCTTTTGATTTTTTTTAAAAAGAGCAGATGGAAGACGATACAATGCTGATTTCGGTTCCTTATTCGTAAAGGGCGCCTCCATGTCACCTATTTGCTGCGCACTTTATCTGTTACAGACATACAGCAGATGAAGATGTGATCATCAATTTAAGAATCGATTCTGATTCTCATCCAGATATCGTGAAAATAAAATTAAAATTTATAAATTCATTAGATTATAATCTAATGAAAATATTCATGTTGTAAAATATTCATTTCAATTGCCGAATTGAAATACAATCTCCACAGTGCCAACATTTTCCACAGAGATATGCAGAATTCATGCCAAACTGAAAAGCCAAACCACAGATACTATTACATATTTACTTAAAAACAATACACGAGGATTTGCATGCTGAATTCGTGTCCCAATACGCCTTGAAATGTAATAAGGCATAATGCATTTTTGGCACGTTTTCCGCATGTCGGCGTTTAAACTCAGGCTTTGCGTTTCAGTGAGGGGTTTATGTTTGAAGGACCTCATGGTGGAAAGCGATACAGTTGTGCCTTGATTACATTTCAAGCTGCGTTGTATTCAATTGTGACACGAATTCAGCATGTCGTTTTGAAAATGCAAGTCCTCATGTATTGTTTGTCAGTAAATATGTAACAGTATCTGTGGTTTGGTATTTGGCAGACGCCCTTATCCAGAGCAACAACTGAACAATGGCACGGTGGCTGTGGTGGGATTTGAACTCGCGACATTCTGGTCAGTAGTCCAACGTTTTAACCACTGAGCTACACTAGTAGAAATGTAACAATGTGCATGCAATGTACAAAAACAGTGTTATATATAGTGGTTTTGCTTTTCATTTTGGCACGTATTCTGCCCGTCACTATGGAAAAACAATACATTGTGTACACTGCATTTTATGTTTTGGCACTGCTTTTCAATTTGGTACAAATTCCTCTCCATACATGATGTCATTTCAATATGCAAATTGTTTTAGGCTACAATCCTACTGTAAGGAAAAGCTATTTTGATTCTGGCTCTGAACTGACAACATGACGCATTCAGTGATGGTACAATCACAAAGCAATCAGAAAAAGGAATACCAGGTCAGGTTTAAAGTTTATATAACTACTGGCTAGATAAATGATCATTTTTCAATAGGGAACAGGACTCTTTGTGTGAGGAGAATTAGACTTTAGTCTAGCTCATGGTGATGTCACATGGCGCATTGTGCACAGAGGTAAATGAATACAAAGGAGAAATACTGAAAGCCTATACTGAAAGGTTTTATCAATCGATACCTCGAAAAGAACTGGCAACACGTCTAGTAATACTAGACTATCTAGAAATAGTGCAATTAAAGATTTCCCTTTTAACTGTGTACACAATGGGCCTTGTTGCCAGTTGTGATGCATGATATCACCATGGGCCAGGCTAAAATCAAATTCCACCCAAAATATTTGACCCAAGTTAAACTCTTTAAAGGCTGCCCAAAATACATGATCTGTGTCCACACTGGAAAACAAAATACTGTATAAAAAAAAAAAAAGTTAGAAAAACGTTAGGTGTCGATCAGGCATGTTGCTCAACGGTGCTTCTGTCACGTCCTTCATGGTGATCAAACCGGCTATCTGGCTATCTTCTACACACAGGACCGTTCCCTTAACCGCCCATTTACTAGCTATAGCTATCATTATTAGAAGTACTATAAAATCTAAGACCGTTTTACATTAACCCTAAAAAAAAAACAAAAAAAAAAAGTAATAAATTTTATATTATAAAAGCCCAAGTTTAAATTAACTATCAGAGTTAATTTAGTAAGTGTTGCAAAAAACTGTCAAATTCTTTTTTTTAAATACATTAATAAACTGTCAAAGTAAAAGCATTTTATTTTGTTAAATGTAGGTTATCTACACGTAAATTGTGTAAATTACAGAAAATACTACTACCTTTTTAAATAAAGAATACTACATTTTTACAGTTAGTTTTGTTATCTAGTCTCATCTAAAAGTTGATTTGAAATGCAAGGAAAAACTGTAAAAAGAATATTTTTTGTATGTATAAAATAATAAACATCCAAATGTAAGCATTTAAATACCTGCCCCTTAAACAGTTAACCAGGTGGGTTAGGGTTAGTACATCACAAGCAGAAACAAAAGTGTTGTGAAAGAAAAACGTCCCTGCAATGCATTGTATTATACTGCTACCCTGCAAATTACTGGATTGTTTTCCTCAAGGTTATACGCAGGACGCCGGTATGAGAGGTGCTGGACCTTGAGCTCAAATGTTATTTGTGTGTTCCTCCCACTTATAGGAGAATCAGGCGATGCTAAAACACAACCAACCAAAATGTGGCACTGCTTCTCCTGCTGAGATGTGAAAAATGTGACTCCTAGTTTACTGACAATTAGAGGAGTTAACAATGAATAAAAACAATGGAGAAATCCTGCAAACGGGTGCTACATGTCCCGCATGTTTTATTAGAAATGTCAGACATAAAATCTGAACCTCTCTCTGCATTTCAAATGCTGCACAATGGAATTGAGAAACACACTTAGTTCATAAGCAAGATGTGTGATGCCAAGCTCACAGTTTACTAACACTGTTAGTTTCACTATTATCTAGCAAGTGGATGAAGGGAGGGAGGGGAAGAGAGAGTGAGAGAGAGAGAAAGAGGGGGGTAGTGAGATAGCGAGAGTGAGGTGGGGTGAGAGTGGGAGAGAGAGAGAGAGAGTGAGAGAGAGAGAGAGAGAGAGAGGGAGAGTGGGAGAGTGAGGGGGAGAGAGTGAGAGAGAGACAGAGTGAGAGAGAGAGACAGAGACAGAGAGAGAGAAAAAGAGAGAGCAAGAGAGAAGGGGGAAAGTGAATTAGAGAGAGAGTGAGAGAGAGCGAGAGAGAGTGAGTGAGACAGAGAGAGAGGGGGGGCAGAGAGAGAGAAAGAGAGAGGGGGGCAAGTGAATTAGAGAGAGAGAGAGTGAGAGAGAGGTGGGCAGAAGAGAGAGGAATTGAATTGGAGAGAGAGAGAGAGAGAGAGAGAGAGAGAGTTAGAGAGAAGTGGGCAGGAGAGAGAGAGAGAGAGAGAGAGAGAGAGAGAGAGCAAGCGAGCGTGAGTCTTACCTGGGGATAGGGCTTATACTCAGTGAATCCATGATGAGCAGCCTCAACTCGACACTTTCGCTCCTGCTTCTTTCCAACCTAAAGATCGGGAGATTAAGAAAAAAAAAAGAGTAGCAGCAAACAGCTTTACTTTCAATGATGTACACCTCTATTCATATAAATATAAACATTCACTTCAACATAAAAATGAGTTATACTATTTGTTTGAACAAGCATCATTCATTTATACTGTCTGCAATTTCAGCAAAATCACAACAGGATTAAAAGCATGCTCTGGGTACAGGATTATACTGCCCTCAACTGGACAAAGGTAGATCAATATGAACTATTAAACTGCAGACCTTAGTGAAGAAAAACAAAGCTGTTTATTAGTATAGAAACATAATCATAACCATACCAGCTCAGACATTGTACATGAAATGTACAAACGCAACTGAATTTGAATTACGTCTCAAACTGTGTGCATTTGTAAAAGAAATGTAACTAGAAATACACGCTTAAATTAGTTTTTCCTAATTAGAGTTTGAATTGAAACTGAATTTGGAGAATGCAGAATCTATTCACAAAGGGCACGGAGACAAAGACAAATTTATATGATATTTGAGGTATTTTCTGTGTTATTACAGCTAAATAAAAACCCAGTCAAAGCTAAACCTCATTAACTAAAAGGAAGTGTGGCAGTGGGGGGGCGTGGTCAAGCGACAGCTCCGCTTACAGAGAACGAGCAGGTAATGAGTGAGTGGCTACACCCGTGTGAGAAACTGGACAGCACAGAACACCGGACACGGTGGAGGGATAACACTTTCACATGTTCTCTGAGGATTATTAAATTCTGAACATTTTATTGTTTCTGTGAAGAACATGGCAATATGAGAAAGCATTATTAATAATAATTTTAAACGTCTGACACATCTCTCTCTCACACACACACTCACCAGGGATTTACTGAAGAAGTCTTATAACCATAGTTCGAATTATGGGTAATTTGGTAATTCAAACTATGAATGAAGACCCAGTACCCCCCAATGAGACAAAAAAATAAGTTTTGGGGGGGTACAATATTTTTTCTATTATTGTAAAAAGAAATACATAATTCAAACAAACTCCCATTCAGCGTTCTTATTACAGGAGGAACATTTCAATTTAAATCGATTTTAGACAGACACCTATATTGTGGACTGTACCAATTAACTCACTTTAGCGCTGGATCCCGCTAGAAGCAACTGCTTCCAGTCCACCACCGTAGTCACATGACTCAGTAGCAGGTACGCGGTGAGTTCATGAGTTTGAAGCTAGCTACAGTCTATGATTTGCAGAAGACGACGTGCATTGGTAATATTAGTTGCTAACCAACTTTTAGCCTGTTGAAAATGTGTTATTTACTCTAATTTATTAAAGTGATTCTCCTTTCAGATCATGTCGCATCTAATACATGAATACTTATACCCACTTAGGCCAGTAAGCTATTGTGGATGGACGTTAAAGTTAGTTACCAACATTAATTAGCAAGATAAGCTAAGTCTATTTAAATCAAGCTTAGTATGGGACGGGGGGCCTTTGGCTGATATGATAGTGGTACCCCCTATTATGATGCGGTAATTCGTACTCTGCTTATAACCCTTTCTGTAATTAAAATGACTGTTTTCAAAACGATAACCTTTTAAACTATTATTATGAACCTCATAATTTCAAATTCTCATGGATTCCTAAAACACTGCGGTCATTAGACCTTCAAAAAAGTTATTATTCTTGTGGAACCCTTGCCTTGGGGCAGGGGTGGCTCAGTGGTTCGAGCCCCAGCACCACCAAGCTGCCGCTGTTGGGCCCCTGAGCAAGGCCCTTAACCCTCAACTGCTCAGTTGTATAAATGAGATAAATGTAAGTCACTCTGGATAAGGGTGTCTGCCAAATGCCATAAATGTAAAAAATGTAAAAATGCTATACCTACACTCAAACCTAACCTTAACCTAAACAGCCAAAAGTAAAAAAAATTACTGCAAAATTGTGATGGCTAGACAACTGGGTCGGAGCAATCTCCAAAACAGGTCTTGCCAGGTGTTCCTGGTATGTAGTGATAAGTACCAACTAAACGTGGTCCAAGGAAGGACAACCGGTGAACCAGTAACAATGACGAGTGCCCAAGGCTCTTTGATGTATATGTGGGGAGTGAAGGCTAGCCCGCCTGGTCCGATCCCACAGAAGAGCTACTGTAGTATAGATTGCTGAAAATGTTAATGCTGGTTATGACCAAAAGGTGTCAGAGCACACAGTCCATCACAGCTTGCTGCCTATGGGGCTGCGTAGCTGCAGACCAGCATGGGTCAGAATGCCCATGCTGACGCCTGTACACCACCAAAAGCATCTACAATGGGCTCACAAGCAACAGAACTGGACCATGGAGAAACGGAAAAAGGTGGTCTGGTCTGAAGAAACACATTTTGCTTTAGCTCATGTGGATGGTTGAATGTGTGTGTGCGTTGCTTACATGGGGAAAAGATGGCACCAGCATGCATTGTGGGAAGAAGGTAAGCTTGTGAAAGCAGCATGATGCAGTATGAGGCAATGCTCTCTTGGGAAATCTTAGGACATGGCATTCATGTGACTGTTACTTTGACATGTAACACATTCCTCAATATTTTCGCAGACCAGGTACAGCCCTTCATGGCAACGGTACTCCCTAATAGCAGTGGCCTACTTCAGCTGATGAAGATGAAGCTGCCTGTCACACTGCAAAAATTGTTCAGGAATGGTTTGGGGAACATGACAAAGGGTTCAAGGTGTTAACTTGGCCTCCAAACTCCCCAGATCTCAATCCAACTGAGCATCAGTGGGATGTGCTGGACAAACATGTCCAATCCATGGAGGCTCACCTTGCAATCTACAGGAATTAAAGAATCTGTTGCTAATGTCTTGGTAGCAGATTCCACAGCACACCATCAGAGGTCTTTTGGAGCCATGTCTCGACAGGTCTGAGCCGTTCTGGTGGCACAAGAGGGACCTAAACAATATTAGGCAGGTGGTTTTAATGTTACGTCTGATCTGTGTGTGCTAGAGCAACGTGTAATGATATTAAGTAAGATTTAAAGGGCATGTACCTTATTCGTTTAAAACCTGGCTTGTCTGAAGGTGGCTCCCAGTATCATTTTAATGTACTGTATTAGCACACAAAATCTTATCTTCGATATTTCTAATATTAATTTGTAAAAAAAAACAAAAAAAAAAAAACACGAATGAAAGAAAAGTGGAGGTTGTAATCTGTGTGTTAGATATTTTGTCCCTGCCAAGTTATAAAAACATGTCCACCACACACACACACCCCTCTTCTCTCAATCAGCCAACTCTGGCACCCTCCTTCTTGTCTCCCTGCTGAATAATTTAGGCTTTCAGAACAAAGTGCAGCTAAATGTTAATTAGTTTAAAAACCTACTGTTCATTATGCTGGGAAACAATGCTGTAGAGAGAGCGTGAGTGAGAGAGAGAGAGAGAGCGCGCGAGTGTCTGTGTGTGTGTATAATGAGTGTGCACTCAATCAGGCAGTCAGCGGTTTCCCACTTCTCGTTCTTTCTCTCTGTTGTAGCACTGCAGCTCTGCCCACACTGACACAGCCATAAAACTGCTGTGTGCTACAGCCTCTGACACTCAGGACTGAATGCAGCAGCATTACACAAATGTTTTGTTCATGGCTGCATTCTACAAACTCAGGCAGGGCTTTAATGGATTATGTTCCTTCTACAACCCCAATTCCAAAATGTTGGCCTGCGTAGCTGCAAAATGCTCCTGCAGCTATTTTTTTGAATAGTCCCACTTACTTTTCCAGCCTTTTGTTCCCCCGTCCCAACTCTTTTGAGATGTCCTGTCCAGTTCAATATGAGCTAATATTTTTCATGAAATGGTAAAATGTCTCACTTTCAACATCTGATATGTGTTCTGTGTTCTATTGTGAATAACATATTGTCCCAACTGTTTTGGAATTGGGATTGTACTACTAAATAAGTTTCCAGCATCAGCCTGGACAAACATCTAAACATATTCTAACAAACTCTTCATGCCTTTCAGCCTTCTGTCCACTGCATACACTTACTGCAACACTTTATATGGCTGAAGTCAAAAGTTTACAGACACCTTCATTAAAACTCAGTTTTTCACAATTCCTGGTATTTAATCCTACTACACCTTCCCTCTCTGAGGTCAGCTATGATCACTGCAATATTTTAAGAATGTGAAATGTCAGAATAATAATGAAAATTATTTATTTCAGCTTTTTTATTTAGCTTTTTTTTTATTTATTTCTTTCACTACAGTCCCAGTGGCTCCGAAATGTACACTCAGTTAGTATTTGGTAGCATTGCCTTTAAATTGTTAAATCGGCTCAGATGTTTTGGGTACCCTTCCACAAGCTTCTCACAATACATTGCTGGAATTTTAGCTCATTCGTTCTGACAGAACTGATGTAACTGGGTCAGGTTTGTAGATCTCCTTGCTCACACTCGCATTTTCAGTTCCGACCATAAATCTTCAATGGGATTGAGGTCAGGGCTTTGTGACTTTAGAAGAATGCCTGGGGTCACTGTTCATTCAAAATACCTATTTGCATTGATGTTTAACTTCCTGGCTGATGTCTTGAGATGTGGCTTCAATATCTCCACATAATTTTCCTTCCACATAAGGTCATCTCTTTTGTGAAGTGGACCAGTCCGTCCTGCAGCAAAGCACCCACAACGTGATGCTGCCACCCCCATGTTTCACGGTTGGGATGGTGTTCTCTGGCTTGCAAGCTTCCCCATTTTCCCTTCATACATAGCGTAACAAACCATTCCATTTTTGCTTCATCAGACCAGAGGACATTTCTCCAGAACATAAGATCTTTGTCCCCATGTACAGTTACAAACAGTAGTATGTTTTTTTTTTATGTCAGTTTTGAAGCAATGGCCAATGGTTAGTGGCTTTTCAGGATATATCTTGATATAGGACATGTTTCACTGTTGATATAGATATGTTTGTGCGTATCTATATCCCCACAGGACCACCACAGGAACACCACAGAGCAGGTATTATTTGGGAGGTGGATTATTGTCAGTACTGCAGTGACCCTGATGTGGTGGGTTGGATCAGACACTGCAGTGCTGCTGGAGTTTTCAAACACTGTCCACTCTATTAGACACACCTACCTAGATGCTTCACCTTGTAGATGTAAAGTCAGAGACAGTAGCTCATTTGTTGCTGCATAGTTTGTGTTAGTCATCCTCTAATCCTTCATCAATAGTCACAGGATGCTACCCACAGACCAAAAACAACATTGGAAAAGGACTGTCCGGATTGTTATTAGCGCAAAGTTCAAAAGCCAGCATCTCTGATGGTATGGGGGTGTGTTGGTGCCCAAGGCATGGGTAACTGTGAAGGAACATTAATGCTGAAAGGTACATACAGGTTCTAGAGCAACATATGCTGCCATCCAAGCAATGTCTTTTTCAGGGACGTCCCTGCTTATTTCAGCAAGACAATGCCAAGCC
>JAOVVG010000002.1:7466441-7477451 GCA_028566375.1 Leptodoras nelsoni
TGGTCCAATTTAGCCATGAAACCTCCCACACTAAAATGACAGGTGTTTCAGTTTCATTGTCTAACCCCTGTATTTCTAATGCTTCCTCTGCAAACAATCAGGGAATCGAATCAGGGTCACAACACACACAGAGTCTTGCACTAAAGCTGTAATGTCCATGCAGAGGGCCCATGTGGACAGCTCATCCAGGACTAACTTTCCAGAATGTGAGCTAATATGTGGCCAGTGTGTGTTATATCTTCTCTTTGGTAATAATCACAATTTTAATTTGGATACATTTAATAATATGGTCAATAAATGAATGAATGATTGGATAGTAACACAGCCTACAACCAAATCTGTACAAAAATGGATATGGGGACCAGGGCTGGACTGGGACAAAATATTGGGCCTGGCATTTTTGTCAGGAAAGCAGCCACCAGTACAACACCCTTGTATCAAGAGCTCTGTCAGAGCTAAAAGATACTACAAGAAGAAAAAAGATATGTTTGTTTGTTTGAAGAGGCATAAAAAAGTTATTTATTGTACCTGATTATATGTTGAGGTGGATTATATGTTGTGGAATTCCATGACAAAGATGTGCAAAAGTATGACTGTGCACAGAAATGCAAAAACAGTGGGATACTGGTAATATACAAATAGCTACATGTTCAATTTATGCATGGAGCTGTTGATCTTATCTATTCACATCGTGCAGATTTCAAGTGTGTGAATATTGACGAACATTGGCATCTAATAAAGGCATCTGATAATTGCAGTAAAAAAGTACGGTATATAACATAAAAGTGCAGTATTCCATGCAAATTATATGATCTGAAGTCGAGCAATTTGAGGTTTACATTAGTTTGATCATAAAATTTGCACACAGTCAGGAGCACAAATAGGATATGAACTTTTATCTGAATTTAAGGCGTTCCTAATGAACGGAGCACAATTTCTAGAATAATTAAAACTCATTACAGAATATATAATTAGATTTTAAAGGACATACCAATCCTACAATGATTATGCAGGTGCAGTTACAGAAAGGTGAGCTATGTAAAGTCTACTGTATGTCCAGTTTACACAAGATAACATACTCATAAGATATAGAAGTATATATTTTCTACAAACCACTCCTCAAACCATTGCAATAATGTGCAAAGGTTTAGTCATAGCTGTTAGAAACGTGTACAAGATTTATAGTCGGTTCTGCTGTTGTGAGAAGAGACACTTGGCATAGGGGAATACAAGTCATGGCAGGACATACTCTGTGGCACTGTGCCAGCTTATCAAACAATTCTCAACATAGTTGCTTAAGGTTGCTGAGGTTTATTAGATCATTTATAATCCTTTACATTAGGTTGTTTACTAGCAGTGCGACACAACACCAAAAATAATCTGCCAGTATTCAGAACCTGAAAGGCTACAGACTCAGCCTGGTTTCTATAAGTGCTAATGTGGTCTAGTCTAGCTGGCGTGGGGAAAATTTAAAATCTAAGCACAATAAACAATGATCAATAAATCTGAACATGTGGTCATGCTTAATTTAGATAGTCCACTTTTACAGACTATCAATTTGTTCTCTTCCCTATCAGTGTATTTGCGTAGTCCAGTTTATGGCTGTTGATCTTTGGTAGAAATCGGCTTGCCTCTAAACGTGACTGCTATCACAAATTCCAGTCCAGTTCTTGTGCACTCTATCAATCAATAGATGGGCCAGTTCCTGACAGTCTATAAACTGTTATCAGAAATTCAGCTTTTATACGGAAACTGGACACACCTCTGAACCTAACCACACACGTACCCACACTCTAACATGTAAAACAATTACATGCCTGCATTTGCAGATAGAAAATGGCAGGCTCTTATATTTTACTACACAGTACCACTTTCCTGTTACATACTAAAACAATTATCAGATTAGATTATCAGAACTTACATAAGAGAAAATGCTGCAGTAACAGTGTGCACATTGACCTTGACCATTCAGATTTAATTGATATTAATTATCTTGAGATTACAGCATTAAGGCCTTGGCCTTCTACATTCCCTTTTAATATCATAGTAAATCAAAGTTTTGATGGTGATGTGGCCACTGGTTTATTTAAGTTACATCGGTGTACACAGGATATCGACTTTGTGACACTGAAGGTATGAGCAAGATCATATCCCTATATCTGTCTGTCTATCTATCCATCTATCTATCTATCTATCTATCTATCTATCTATCTATCTATCTAACATTCAAATTAAGATAATAAAATATATATCAATGCTGAAGTTGCAAACAAAGCAAGATATAGATTTTTTTTTTGCTATACTATTTCTTTTTGCAATAATTTTATTTTGTAATATAATTTTGGAGTGTTTCACAAACTTCCCCTTTTCATTTTGCTTCCAAATAAATTTAGTCAGTTTTAAAGTGGTGGTAGGATAACAGAAGTGAAGCATGACAAGAAGGTGATTATGACTGTATTGGTTGACTAGCAAAACACATGTTTTGCGTTCCCAATCTATCTGAGCACACACTCAAAACTCTCACATTTGTCAAACCTGCTGGGAAAAGCGGGTATTTAATTGTCCTTGACATGACATTAAAAGGATATTTATAACCCTAAGAACATGCATGGTAACATACTTCCATACCATTCATTGTTAAAATACCAAACTGCTGCTCCTGCTGCTTTTCTAATTCAAGCAAAATGTGCAACACGAGACCCAAGTAGCTATCCATAGCGATACAATCCCTAAACTGTAAAAAGTTCATGAATTCATTTTCAGTGCTGATGGAGTGCAGAGATAATGCAAAGGTTAATAGGTGTGCCCATATAACAGGTCCATTCAAATCTATTTAAACACTGTCTCATTTATACTGATGTAATACTGATGAGTGCTTTTCTCTGTTAAATGATGAGCAGCTAAATCTATTTTCATCTGTTCATGATTATTCTGGCTTGTTGTATATAAATAAATCACACTGTTCTTTTCACAAGTTGGCTACAGTTTGTCAGAGCTTTTAGCTTCCTTACAATTTGTGGAGCTTTGCACTAATTCAACCTGAAGGCTTACACACACAAGTTTTTATTCATTAGTTGGAAATAAAAAGACTCACAGAATCATCTTTCAACTGCCATATAAGCGTGAACTTTTTTTTTCTTTTTACAATTTTGGTCTTTCTCTTGGAAAATCTTTATCAAATTTTTGAGATTTTAGAAAACCTCATAGCCTTATTCCTCAGTTCTACTGTAAATGTCTTAACTGATATTTAGTGGTTATATTTTTTGCAATGGCTGTTGCTGTAATGTGGGCTTTTTCTGTTGTGTGTGTGACCAAGCAGTTGAATATCATTAGTAATCACATCAGTACAAACGATGAAATCAAAAAGATAGCAAAATTGTATCAAAAAGATAGTGGAAAAAGTTCATATTTTTCATAATTTAATCTGAAAAAAGTAAACCGTCATATATTTTATGTTCGTTGCACATCAAGAGACGTATTTCAAGCATTTTTTTTTATTTTGATCATTATGGCATGTAGCTCATGAAAAGCAGAAATCCGGTATCTCAAATGATTAGAATAGTTCTTTTGTGAACAGCCAGCCTTTTCAGCTTCTGTGGCCTTGTGGAAGGTGTTGATGATCGTCTTCTCCAGCTCTGAGTCAGCAGTCTTCCCCATGATTGTGGTTGCGTGTGCTGAACTAGACCGAGAGATACATGTCATGTATACAGTATATACTGTTTGAGATACTGGATTTCTGTATTCTCATGAGCTGTAGGGCATAATGATCACAAAAATGCTAGAAATATGTCACTTCATATGTAATGAAAATGAAAAAAAATGAACGTTTTCCACTATATTCTAATTTTGTTTAGATCTACTAGCATATTTATATCTAAGATTATAAAGATAAAATTCAGCATTTGATTCCCCATGAAATTTATACCAGCGAAAGTCACCACATCAGTGCTAATGTCATTATAAATAAAAATGGCTGCATTACGCCATATGTGCATATAACCTTTAGGCAAAAGACATTACTCCAATGTTAAACATTTGCTCCAATAATGAGAATCTTGAGATTTTTTTTTTGTAACGGTATAACCCATAACAGCTTAAATAGCGGCGCTGAGGTGCAGGACAACTGTGCGAATTGATGGAGTTTTAAAAAGAGTGATTTTCATCCTGTCAGATCATTTGTCCCCCCTCCCGTCTAATCTGAAGACGTGCACGTTTCATCTCGGCTGTCCTTCCGCGTTATCAGGTGTCCATAACTAGAAAAGTAAACAAAAAACAAAAATAAATGGCAATCACTAGGCCCAACTGAACATGAAGATATTCATATTAAAATACCACTTGTTCATAAATGTAGAAATCACTAACAGAAGGATAAAGATTATTTGACATATCAACCAAAGTTGAATTCGCTTAGAGCTTCTTTAAAGAAAAGTTACTCACTGAGAGGTTGTCTCTTAGCAGCTGTATGATGATGGCGCTGTCTTTAAAAGCCTCTTCATTAAGTGAATTGACTTCTGCTTGGGCTTTTTCAAGTACCTGCAAGCATCCACGGTCAGTTTTAAACTTTAAGTTGTTCAAAACAAGTGGACAAAAAGGTGGTAGTTGTTACACGTCTGTCTCGCTGCTGGGTAGAGTGTACCTCTTTGGCGAGGTCGCAAGCCTTGTCTGGAGAGTGGAGAATCTCATAGTAGAAGACAGAGAAGTTCAGGGCCAGGCCCAGGTGGATGGGGTGCGTTGGCTGCATCTCTTTCTTGCTCAGATCGAAAGCCTCTTGGTAGGCTTGCTTAGAGTCATTTACAGCGGCTGGGAAGTAAAGAAAAAAGCAATAACTGTTCACACAAGAAGGAATTTCAGAAGGATAAAAAGATATACAGGATCTCTAGGACCCAGTTTGAAGTCATGAACGAAAGGGTCGTGTTTAGAGTTCCAAATGATTACTGCTAGATGCCTCTCTCAGCGCACAAGCAGCCCCTAGCCTCAGTCATTCTTAAAATGGCAACCCCTGCAATTCAGCAAAACTAAAGATAACTCTTTAAACTGTTTGTACTTTTTTCTGTGATTGGTACCGTGTTGCCATGGTGAAATATATTGCTTTGAATTTGGGTCCATCTTTTTTGAAACACCCTGTAATACTTTCAATCATTCATCTTCAGTAACCATTTGTAGCCTGGTCAGGATCGCACCCTGAATGGAACACCAGTCCAACACAGTGCAACATGCACACACACATTCACACCTAGGAGCAATTTAGGTATAGGCGTAGCCAATGCACTTCAAGGCATGTATTTTGGAAGTGAGAGGAAAACAACTAAAACAGTAACCCAAGCTCACTATCAAATCGGGAATCCTGAGCTCTGAGCAGCAACAGTACAAAGCATGCCATTATGCTGCGTTAATATAATATATCATGGTTTAATATTCCAAGGTCTATCCGTAATATTCCCAGTGAGCACCGACTTGGCTAGAGACATCCATTACTGTGCCTGAAATCTGGCTGTCTTAAATTGTCAAATTAAATTTGGATAACATTGAGCCTTATTCACCAAGCGTTCTTCTTAAAAGCCATGTACACAGTTTGCACAAGGATTCTGACATTCACCAGTGTTTTCTTATTTGGGCTTCATTCAATTTACAAGGACAACGGGATGAAACCATTATCATAAGAACACAGCTGTGAACAATTCTGAGGTTTAAAAAACGTCATGAATCCAATGTAGGTTTTTCTTAGGACCTTTCTCAAGAACAAATTTAACAAAAAAACTTGTGAAGCTATTGGTGAATGAGGCCCATAGATCTGCCCCCTGAATACACATTTTTGTTTAATGTTAGATTTCTGACCAGAATAGTCATCATTTCTACATAATTAATACATAATTTAAAAGAATGTATGTATTAAAAAATCTAGAACTCTAGATATTCAGTTAAGATGAGCAAAGGGATTTTTTAAATATTATTTTATTATTTATTTTTTACGTCTTTGTTCTCTTCAACATTAAAATGTTGTTGCTTATAAGTTAACTTTAGTAGACTCTAGTCTGCTTTTAGGGCCCTGTATCTTTCTTAGGGTCCTTTGGGGCACAGTGGTTAAGACATTGTACTACTAATCGGAAGGTCATGAGTTCAAATGCACCAGGCTGCCACTGCGCTCGGCCCTTAACCCTCAACTTCTCAGCTGTATAAATGAGATAAATGTAAGTCCCTCTGGATAAGGGTGTCTGCCAAATGTCATAAATTTAAACGTATCAAAGTTGCTTGGCTAACAATTAAGCAAAAGAATGGTCTCTCAACCAACCCAAGGTGGACTGGTCCTCACCTCGAGAACCGGGAGTATGCATGCACTTGTATAAACATGAGGTTTATTTTCTTACACTCATCATCTTTTGGGGCCACTTCAGCAAGGTATCTAAAATAGTCTCCCTTCATCTTCAGGTAAAAGACCTTGTCTTCCGGATTCTGGGAATTTTTTATTAGATATTTATCCAGCAGCTCCTGTAGGACAGACAAAATTATTAGATTAAATGAGAAACATTGGTAGACAAACTTTCATAATTTGAAAGAGCTAAGAAGTTGAACAGTGAGGGTATGAGTAAATTATAGTTTTACTGTATTACCATTATCAGCAGTCAGTTCTCACGGGGACTATTTAAGTACGTAACTTTGAATTACTGATATGTTCATGTTGCCTTGTATGTACTAAAGTTCAAGTTGTCATTCTTTTCAAAAGAGTCATTTCCCATCACGCATTTTTGGCATGCAAAGTGGAAAAATACACAGACTCTTCCACGAAAGCATGTCTTTAGTTTGCTCTGTCAGAGCACGCCAAGCTCTTAAACAGCGACTATGACCACACCTTTAAGTTACAGGCCTGAGGGCTGTTAGCACTGTCCCACTATAGTGAATTTCAAACATTCACACAACATTTTTGGCTAAAATTACAGGACAGCAACAATAGTGTGCTAGTAGTTTTAACAAGCTAGTCAGCTAAAGTTATGTATATAACTCTAAAGATGATGATTATTTTCTTGAAACAGTGATTAGTATGGTCAATGTTATAGATTTAATCAATTACTGTGTGCACTAATTGATCTAAAACCCAATACTGCTATTAACTATTAACTAATCTAAAAGTAGATAAGGAGTTCACACTGTTCACACCATGTGGCCGTGTTGATTTGATGTAACTCCTTAAACAGGAAAAAATTGGTAGTGGAAAAAACAAAACCAAGCTGACGAGTTGAAATTTCATGAACATGAAGGGAAGTTTTCTGTGGATTTTACTGGTTGATGACGGGGAATTACAAGTTGCAACCTTGCCTCGAACATTGTATAGTAAGTGGGAACCTTTAAACAGGAAACACTGACGTCCATTAATTAAGAGGTACACAGTGTCTTTAACCTATGTTTAACCTATGTTTATCCTACTAAAGCTCAAAGAGGTCAAGAACTAGCTGTTCAGAACAGTTCCTATACACAGCTATATGTTCAGTCATCCATGTCATTTAAATTGCTGCCAATATTTAGTCTGGATTTGGGGACTTGATTTATATTATAACATCTGATTTTCAATCTTTAGACACATGCTGTATTTGTATAATGGATTCAGATCTCTTGTGTGGTGTTAAAAGAGAAGGGCTTTCTATCAGCCAATTCATATTCCTTTTTCCTGATCACTCTACCCCTCAGGGTCTAGCAAAGTATCTGTGAAATAAAGACCACTCAAGACATAAGTTTGATTCCATTAACCTGTGCATCCGGGTTTTATCCCATGCCTTGCCAAACTGTATTACTTACCAGTACATCTTTGCAGATGTCTCGAAGTTCACTCTCTACTTTCTCCCGGTACTCTTTGACCACCTCAGGCTTCTTGTCACTATCTTCAGGATTCGCCTCAATGTTGGATATGACCCGCCAGGCCAACCTGCGTGCGCCCACCACGTTCTTGTAGGCGACGGACAGCAAGTTCCTTTCCTCGTTAGAGAGCTCCTTGCCAGTCTTGGCCACCTCCTTCATACAAGCCACCATATCATCATAACGCTCAGCTTGCTCAGCCAGTTTGGCCTTCTGGACAAAGTCTGCACTCGCCATTCTGGGGTTTGCAAGGAAAGAAACGGCACAACAGTGAAACAAAACGGTTTTGAAAATTTTCTTAATTATATTCTGTGGAAGAAGTTTTGAAGGGTGGAAGAAAGATGTTTTATTAGTTATGTTGAACACTGGCTTAACTCATGTTCTACTTGTTCAGTATACAAGCTTGTTTCAATTCTCTTACATTACAAACATATTTTATCATGTTTACCATTTTTAAATGGTAAACACTCCCTATTTATGTACTTTTATGTACTTTTATTCATCCTTATCATTAACATGTGATGATGCATGGCATACAAAATTGATTACTGGTATTCTTTCACTTTGGTTTCCTACATTACCCACAATGCTGTTTGACTACATGCTGGTAGTGCTGCCAATAAGATTTAGCCCTTGCTTCATCTCTGTTTAAAGAGACCAATGCAGCAGTGCTTTACTACTTTAGTCTGCCCAGCTCTCTGACCTCCTCATCTGTGCAATCTGCTTAAACTGCTCAAAGCTTCAACTTTCATGGTAATACCACTGTCAGTACCACTGAGCTTGCCATCTTGTAGATCACTAACTAGTTAATGTCAAGTTTTTGCCATAATTCAGCACAACTGTCCCTTCATGACGAGTCTGGCATTTGCAGTCTCAATGCTGGATTTCTCATTAATACTACTTGTTATATGCAAAGGCATGTATTGTTACCCTATCATTGGGTGATCACCAGTTCAAATCATCATGATGTGTCAGGCATCTGTGGCTGGTGGCCAAGGAAGCAAACTTGGCTGTGCTCTCTATCTCTATCCCATGTCAAAAACTAGCCACCAGAACCTGTGAGCTCATGTATCCCTCATTATTAGATGAGGTAGATTTATGATCTGAATCTACTGTATATACAGATTTCTTTCAACGGCCAGCGTTAAAAGTGCTATATAATTAAAATTGAATTGAATCAAATGTATGTGGAAGAAGCCAGATAGTGCTTTCCACTGAGTGTCTTGCACTCAGTGAGTGTCTTGCACTCAGTAAGTGTCTCAGAGGAGGCACCTGCTAGCCTCAGCTTCCTCCGGTTAGTAGCTGTCATATGATATCTGGCTGGTGGGTAGGAATTGGCAGGTAAAAATGTAAAATCTGGGTGATTACTATGAAAAAAATCCCAAAGAATGTCACTGAAAAATGGCAAGTAAGAAAAGTAACTCTCTCTTGCTTCTTTGTCTCATTCTTCAGGAGCTACCTAAGAAACCTGAGCTTTACGTTTGAGATAGCTGAAATATTTTCTGTTATTGCTGGCCACTGTAACCATGCTTGCCGAGACCCCTATCTGACAACACATCACTTCTCACAGGAATAAAAAGATCACAGTAGCAACCAAGAAATGAACACAGAACACTGCAAAGTGAAGTGCATCAGAAATACTTCAATACAAACAAAGTTTCTGTCTTTCAGGGTGGAGATTTCCTCTCTTAATGCAGGAGCAGGAGCAATAAAAGGAGCAGAAAGTGAAACCGTAAGCCTACAATCGGCCTTGAGTAAACCCAGAAGACATTATTTAAGCAGGATCTCTGCTGACAAACAGAACAGCCTGATGAAGTGTACACATCTTTCATTCGGCGTGCATGTCGGGTTACACAAGAAATCTCTTGCTTTGGTGTGTGATAGAAATTACAACCTGAATGGCTGAATCCACAGTGAATACCCGCAGCCTATATACTATACAAGGTTCTACAAATGCGTGAAGATTCCACATAAAGTCTCATGCAAAAAGAAAGACAGAAAGAGCATGGTGATTTTCGGAGGCCACACCTATGAGTCGAGTTCTCAGGCACTTTTCTGCCACACCTAATGAACCCTAGAGTAACAATGTGTGAAGTGCAGCATGCACTGCAAATACACTAGTGTTGAATTAAAACACACAGTGTGTATATATTCCAATTGTATATATTCCAGCTGGAATACAGAAACAGTGTAGGTGTTAATTCAACAATGGTGTTTTTGCTGGTGAAGAAGAAGCATTCCTGACTATTTTAAAAGCATTTCTATCTCTATAAAAGCATATATATATATATATATATATATAAAGCAGCTTAAGCATTTTAAATTCTGTAAATGGAAAATGTGGTTTGTTTAAAAATGTAAAAAAAAAATTTTTTTTACATGGTGCATTTTCACAGCTAGTCAGAAAACAGACGGACCTTACCTTAAACGTGAGCGCTCCTCTTCACACCTAGACAGAAGACAGAATGAAGCGGACGTTGCTTATCGGAAAGCACTCCTGTACATTGACCACGCCCACACTGTTCTCCTCCAATCAGAGTGCAAGACCACGCCTTTTCGCGTGGCATCATGGACGAACCAAATTCGTCCGCCAGATATTAAGCACGCGGGGGGAATTAAAGAGGGAATTGAAAGCAAACCAGTGTGATGATGAAGATCAGGGGATGATGATCCTCTCGCCAGCGTCTGAAAGATATCAGTCCAGTATTTCCTGTTTCCTACAAACAGCATGGTTCATGATGGGTATGCTGTGCTTGCTGGCGCACTGGGACACTAAGCTTTAGCGTTGCACTTAAAGGATTTCATCCACTACACGAGTGCACTGGATATTCTGTACTATATCCCTATTAGTGCACTGTACACCTGCAGTAAATAGGATGTGAGCTCATACACAGAAGCAGTTATAGTTGGCATATTCCCAATTTATTGATTGCCTTTTGAAAGATGGATTTTGTTTGTGGACAATATTTTTTTATTTTCCATTTTAGGAGCTCTGCAATATGCAAATACTAGTGCATCTAAAAAAAATAGAATATAGAGGAAAAAGTTCTGCATTTTTTAAAAATACAGTACAGACCCCACCTTCTCGTTCAATGCGTTTTCTTTATTTTCATGACTATTTACATTGTAGATTCTCACTGAGGGCATCAAAACTAGTTCATTCAT
>JAOVVG010000002.1:7489519-7507813 GCA_028566375.1 Leptodoras nelsoni
AAAAACAATAAAGTTTATCCATTTGAACATTAAATATCTTGTCTTTGTAGTGTATTCAATTGAATATGGGTTGAAAATGATTTTCAAATCATCGTATTCTGTTTTTATTTATGTTTTACACAACATCCCAACTTCATTGGAATTGGAATTATACAAAATTAGGGTCCAGGACCCCCCAGGGGTCTGTGAGGCATAGCCAGGGGACCTGTGGTTTTTAATTTAGATACACCTATGATTATAAAAATGAATGCAATTATTATTGAGTTTGAATTATTAATAATGTCTGTTAATAATGTCACTTTGTGTTCTCACCTGACCAAATGAGTTCTGTCTGTGGAAAGTTCAAGAGCAGACAGCTCTATGGCTCTTATAAATAGAATAGAATGATATTAGGAAATAGGAAACATATTATTACCACTTCACATTTAAATGATGATCATGAGATATAATAAATGTGTCCTGAGGGTGTCCATACAATTAATTTTATAGCTACAGAAGGTTAGAGAACCCCTGCATTTAGAGTGTACCACCACAGTTAAGGAAAAAGTTTATTTCTTTGTAGATCTATGGGAACTACAGGAACAGCTAATATCAGGAACTAATGTCAGCTCTCTCTTAAACCAGAATGAACAGATTTTTGGTTTAGTTTCTGTAGGCCTATTGGGGTACAAGAGATTGGTAGGTAGCTATTTCAATAAGAGTCAAATTAATATGCATAATTTAACAAATTATGTATCCAAATCCTGTAGCAGTTGTTTATTATAATAAATAACCATTTAGATTAATCTCTACATTTTAAATATATCCTTGAAAAGTCGTTATAGCCTCTCATAGATGATCAGAGAATCACAGGCACCAACAAGTCCCGCTAATTCCACCTGCTCGCTGATTGGTCCTCACTGTTTACTGGCCTGATGAGCCAATTACAAGTTGGTCCCAAGTGTAGTTGCATATTAGGCCCCGCCCCACAGGTGTAACCCAATCCGATGCCCTGTCACAGGTAAAACCGGCCCTAAATTTTGAGTATATCCCAAAAAGCAAGAAAAGCTAACAAAACCCGTTCTCTCTCCGACAGCCGCAACGGTAACCCTCATTCTCTCGTTCCCCTGCTGGAAGAAGACGGGTCGGATATACAGTACCAACTAGAAAGTCCAGTCCGACCAAAACGAGATGTCACAGGAGCATGACAAGTAAGTGTGTACAGTGAGGAGCTGAGGTCCGTTACAGGACGGTACTCACCTGGAATAGCTGTCAGGAGAAACGCGTCTTTTGGACTGAAATGTTAGAAAAGAAAAGACACAATTGTTTTTGGGAATATTTTCTTTTACCTTAATAGACGTACGCTATTTATTTTCTGAAACAGTTCTTGAAAGGGGTCGTTATTTTAGGTTTATTAAACGTCAGGAGCTGTGGTGAGAAGTGCGCGAAGTGAACGTGTGGGACTGCGCTCGGAGTTTCGGCTCTGTTCCACCTGTCGTGTTCAGACCCGCGCCGCTCTCTCTCTCTCTCTCTCTCTCTCTCTCTCTCTCTCTCTCACACACACACACACACACACACACAGGTGTACTGCACCTGCCGCGCGAGCTCTCCGTGCGCGTTACCTTCTCGCTGGTGTTTGTGCTAACTCAGTAAAAAACTAAACCGCGTTAAACGAACTGGTTAGCTAACTACACACAAAAAATATTTTTTCTTTTTTTTCAGTTTTCTGCGCTTGTTCTTACTCTTTTAAAGCACCTTGATACAGGTTTGAAACGTTTTCTCGGTCTAATCCTTGACAGGTTTTGACGCACTGAGAGGAATTTATTTTCCTCATGACATTTAATGGGGTTTTACTCCTTGACATGCAAATTGAATGTAAATACAAACAACGTCTTGCTTTTTAAAGCATACCGATGTGGCTTCATTGGTATTTTCGTCTTCTTGTTTTTTTCTTTTATTAATTTTCAGTGCAGTGACGGGGAGTCTGTTGACTCTAGTGAAATTGTACACCTTTGAGGCGTTGGCTGTGTTTTTCCCCGGCAACAAATCGTGTTTAAGCCCATTGTAAATGCTTAAAAACGGCAAAAACCTAAACAAAATGGAAGAGTGGATCGTCAGAAAGACGTGTACTTATTAGGGTTTGGTGCTCAAAAGCAACCACACAAAAGTAATTAGCCCACACAGAGCAGATACAGCATATCTGAGGGCATTTGACATTTGACAGTTAAAACAATTAGACCATATTAAATAAATGTATTAATAAGATTCGTTATCCATACTAACAAAACATGAATGCTAAACCATTTTTAAATATGTTGAATATACATTAATGCATTGTTAAAACTGCCAGCCAAAGTTTGTTTTTTAGACCTACTTTCTGTAAAAAAAAAAGTTGTCTGTTAAAATTTGTCTATAAAATTTGCCTTCTTCTGGTTCCAAGCCCTTGTAGGCTTGTGTACAATTTACATGAGTGTCCTCTTGTGTGAACCGTCTCCTAATAGACCTCCTCCTAATGCAGACCTCCTAATGCAGTATTAGACCTACATGCCATTTGTTTGCGTACTGTTTAGTGATTGGGGATGTTGCCTCGGAATCCCAGCGGAAACCTTTTTCCTTTTTCATTTCTCCACTAGGATATAGTCAGGATACGATGTAAAGTCTATCATTACCCATTTTCGTGCATGGTCAGCCCCCTTGTTTTTAGTAGCGGGATTGCGTTCCCACTCAGGTTTTTATTGTCCCGGGATAACGGATCTATCAGGTTGCAGTGTTAAAATCAAACAGGGTTGGAGCAAGAGGGGGTTAAAGAATGGCACAATTAGTTATCAGATTACTGCTAAGCCGCGTTGCGTCAACAATTATCCTATAAGGACGCGGCAGTGTTTCCATGGCTATGCATTATAATGTTGGCTTTGTGAATCAAAACCTCTTCACTTCAGAATGGCATCAATGAAGTCTTTCAAGAACATACAGTCATATACTGATTTCTAAACTATTAAACTTACTATTTTGTTGTGCTTTGGCCTGAACAGAACTTTATCTTTCAAAGTTCATTAGGGAGAATAAGGAACAAAGCTGGAGTGTGTGGAATGTCTGTTTGAAGGTGTTACTGGTAAACTCCTTCTTTCACCATGCAGAAATAACTACACTCTCTCATTAAACAATAAGGCTTTACATTGGGTGATAGTTAAAAGCTCTGTAATGTCAAGGCGGATCATTCTTTCAAGATTCTTGACAGCCACCCAATGAGGAACTCTGATCTTTGTCAGTCTTACTGGAAGAGCCAGTAGAGCATCTTGTCAGACAGGAAGCAACTGAGATTTATTCCACTTTCAGATGGGTTTACCTTAGCTCACCATTATAAAGAAGACCTTTGACTGCATTATGTACAAGATCTACCTTCATTTGTCACTTGTCACTTCACTGTTGCACAACCAAGCCAGTATAAATTCTTCAGTTAAAGCTTTTGTTAATTTTTGAAGTCCAGTCACATGAGGTTTCTGAGGAGTTTCCCCTTATATATCATTTATAAATATTTTTTTTTCTTGTGCATACCTTTACAGATGACTTGTAGTACTGGTGCTCTCTCTCATCCGTCTCTATATCTCTCACAGTAAGCGGGCAGTGCTGGTGCTACAGAATGATCCAGCCTACAGCCAACGTCGTGCCTTCACCAGTGAAGATGAAGCATGGAAGTCCTTCCTGGAAAACCCTCTTACAGCTGCCACCAAGGCCATGATGAGCATTAACGGAGATGAGGACAGTGCTGCTGCTCTAGGCCTTCTTTATGACTATTACAAGGTAGGAGGCTTGGTCTTATTTGTATCAACACACTTAGGGATCATTGTGTTATCAGTTTCTTCTTAGTTGTGTAAAGGAATTCATCTGCACCCAAATGGCAAAACCACTGGACAGCATTCACTGTGAGATACTAGATGTATTTAATATACCTTACAATAATTCATCCTGACAATGCCTGATGTTGAAACTCGGGATACGTCAGGTCAGAGGTTGGGCAGATACTGAGATCTGAAAACCATGGAGAAACTTTTACTCAGCTGTAACAGACAACTGTAGATCTCTGCGATGTCCTGAAATACTGAGATGATAATCTAAAGCCAGTTTATGTAAATGCATGTGTATGTGTGTATGCACATATGTATTTATTAGTTTAGTCATGTTTGTTTAGATCATCACTTAAACATTAATAACACTGATAAGTACTGTGAAATTTAATCTGACATTCCTTACTGATTTTAAATGCAGCTCACAAATACAGAAGATAGGACACAGAATGCACTGTATGTCCACTGGATTAAATAACAGGTCATCTCTAAAGATAAAGCTGTGTGTAGTTCAGGTTGACAGAAGCTGTGTTTGCCTTCCCCAGGTGCCACGGGAAAAGAGGACAATATCCCAGCCAAAGGCCGACATCCTAGGCTCTGATGTGGATCCCAACAAAAGGTGACGTGTGCTTGTTCAAAGCAGTGGTTATGGACGACCCTTTTGTTATCTTTACTGTTGCGTGACGTCTGCGTTCTTCTTCAGCAGGAACCTCATGGCTCCTCTCCCAGAGGCCTCAATGGCATCGGCTGAGAACAGGATCCAGGTTCTGAAGGGGGTCCCACTGAACATAGTGCTCCCTGGGAACCAGCTGGTGCAGGACAAGAGAGCGCTGTTCCCCTCACCTGACACCACAGTCACTGTGTCCATCGCTGCTATGCCCAGTTACCCTGTAAAGACAGAGGAGCCATCACACCCTTTCTCCGTCACTGTGCCCAACCAGCACTGCTCTGAGCCTGAGGGTCATGGAGTGGCATTCGAGCGGCAGCTCACCCACAGTCAGTTCAGCCCCAACACACAGCCCCGTACACCAGACTCTACCTTCCCTGAGACCTTCAAGGACGGGGGTCAGGAGGTAGGTTGATGTTCCCATTATTCCTTCAGTCACTTATTGTTTCCTTCACTCACTACCTTCATCTTGGTTCCTCTGTTCTCACACTAAGCCCCCTCATATAATATCACCTTTACAGCAAGCTCTAGAGCCTGGCAGTGTACTGCTTGTAATATTGTTTGAACATAGCCAGAAGAGCGGCTAGCATGTCATTATGCCATTGTCTCGCTGGCACAATAAATGCAGTGTTTTCTTGCTGCACAAAAGCCAGGGCCTTCTCTCTCTCTGACTCTCTTTTTCTCTCCCTCTCTTTTTAACTCTCTCCTCGTCTGTATTAAAACCTATGTTATGGAGGGGCGGGGGATTATTTTAGAATGCCCAACAAAAACCTGCACACACAGATAGCATAGGGGGAAGCTCTCTTTTTGTTTGCCCTGTGGTTGAATGCTTTGGCTGGCTGCAAGCAAGGCCACAGTGTGGCTGTTTGCGCTGAAGCCAGGCCCTCTCGGACACTCTTTTGTGCTCCACAGGTGTTCTCGTTCCCAGGGGATCTCCAGTTACGAATGGCCTCCATTGCACAAGAGGACTATCCCACCTTCGACACCGTGTCAGGGTAAGCCATACACACTGCCTCACTCCCGAGAAGCCCCCTTGGGAGTAAACAGATTATGTCAGACAACTATGTTAAGATTCCTCTTGAATTATGCAGTGTTTGAAGTCTACAAGCAAATGACTAGGATAGTCAATTGCAAACCATCAACCAAAATGAATCATATCTCAGTACACAGAATGAAAATTGTTCTGGGTCTAACTGCTTGCAAGTGTAATTTCATTGTAGCTGAATTTCACAGGAGCCATGGTTTTGTCTTTGTTTACCAGTAATAATTTTGAGTACACACTGGAAGCCTCAAAGTCCCTCCGGCAGAAGTCGGGTGATGGCACAATGACATACCTCAATAAGGGCCAATTCTATCCCATCACTCTAAAGGAAACAGACAACAGCAAAGTCCTTCACCACCCCATCTGCAAAGTCAGGGTATGTGAATTGTGTTTGTGTGTGTATTTGTATGGAAACTTAGACATCTGTCACGAATGTATATAACTTTAACCATGCATTGTTTTTACAGAGTGTTGTGATGGTAGTTTTCGGTGAGGAGAAATGCAGGGATGACCAGCTCAAGCACTGGAAGTATTGGCACTCCAGACAACACACAGCCAAACAGAGATGCATCGATATTGGTGAGGAGTGTCAAATCTTCTCAGAGCCCATGTTTTCTTCATGACTCAGGCCTAGACATATGTGCTGGAAAAATACAATGCAACTGAAGATTCTGTCAGACACCAGTTTAAACCACATTCTCAGCACAAGATGAAAACAAAGAGTATTTCAGTAGGGTAGGCCAAGAAAACTCACTTACTGTGAAAATTTCCTTTTCACTATATATACTGTATATAATACCAGTGGTATTGAACATTTTTCAAAACACATAACCTGTGCCATATAAGGCTAAAAGTCACTATAGGGTAATAATATAATGAAATGTTCAAAGCTCACTGGACCAAATACTAACTAAGGCTCTTAGGTGATTCTGCCAGAGAATGCTCTATAGATCAAAGATGAGAGCTATAGTGGAAGTGGGTGGGGGAGAAAAGGGGTGGAGGTAGAAAGAGCTTAATGATCCTGTTTGTTTACCATCTACAAACTGTGCTCAGATGAATGGGGCCAGCACGTAAACAATGCTACACGGCAAACGGTCTGAATCGACCTGGAAAAGGAGAGGTTGAAGTTAGTCTGTTAACTCAATTCAACACTCAACAAAGATGACAAAGTACAGTCTCTTACTAGTGAGTCTGTTGTTAGACAAACAAAACTAACTGCCAGCTACCAGTAGATGTTAAATTTGATTGGACATTTTAAATATTTTTATATGTAATACTTAGTGCTTTTTCTATGCTTAGATGGCTGGGCAAAGTCAATAAATATAAGTGGCATTTAGTAATCATGTCAAAAATCTAGCTGCAGTGATAGGCTGTCTCAGAGATGACCGGTTTGTGGTGGTTTTCTTGCTGATCAGTGAAATTCTGAAGTCCATAGAAAAATCCACATAACACATAAAGCATGGACAGCTAGTGCTGTTTTACCGGCGTTATATTAATATCTTACAAAAGTAATTGGTGGCTGTTTTTCTTCTTTTCTTCTTCATTGAATAAACCCTCAGCACCTTTTCACGTCTGTTTCGCTTTCTTCCACAACGATCTCTTCCCTTAGTCCTTTAGTGCTAACATCATCATTTTCTTCTGTCCACAGCTGACTACAAAGAAAGCTTTAATACCATCAGCAACATTGAGGAGATCTCCTACAATGCTATCTCCTTCACGTGGGACATCAATGAGGAGGCAAAGGTGGGCTTTGGAAAACTTTGGCATGACTCTTTCAGCTTCAGTTGAAAGTTAAAAGTCCAATAAGTAACAAAATCAGGTTACACTTTCATTGAGCATTTGAGTTCCACCAAATCTTTCTTAAGAATCACTCCATTGTTATTTCAATAGGAAGCCCTTAACTGTTATTGCTTAGTCTTTTGCTTATAGTTTGAACTTAGGGTTAGGTAATAAGAATAGAGCAAGAATACATGCACTTGTTGCTGTGCTTGATCTGTGCTTTTGTTATGTGGCATCACATCAGTTTGAGATCTGTAGGCAGATTAGATTAGTTCAGGTTACAGGCTTGTAGTTTGTCAACAGTTTACAGTGCAGTAAAATATTTAGCCTATATAGATCCATGTTGTTGCCATATTAGTGTGTTTAACAGACCTTCTGTGCCTCTTAAAATAAACCTGACCTGTAGAAAAGTAAGCCTGTGGAAGAGATTTATGCTCAAAATAGACAGTGCAATGTTGAGCACATTGTCATTACTCAAACAATGGATGTCACTCAGGCAAAACAAACCAAGTGCCCTGTTTCTCCTGTTTGAAAGGTGTAATTAGGAGTGAATATGAGCAAGCAAGTGCTAATCAGGGAGTTTCCGAGGCTTACGTTTTACTTTGGTTTTGTGTTCTCATTTTGACTAATACCGTACCTTGTTTCTTATATTAAAATAATAATGAAAAATAAAAAAATAAAAACAAATCCTGTTGGGTCAGACAAAGGTAAATACTTGCGTGACAGAGTAACGATGTGTGCGTGTGTGGGTGTTTTAGCGTGTTCATTACTAAGAATTAGTTCTCAGCCCATTTCACCTGTCAGCCCTATTGTATTCTAAGGTGATGCGCTCAGAGGAGACGTTTGGGTGAGTCGCAGTTCTGCCCAAAGAGGAATGAGGAAACGTAAAAGAAAGTAGAGGAGGCAAGATCTAAAACCTAGCACTGACAGTTTAAGGAATCCAGTTTAGCAAGTATATCAAGACAAGTATGGTACAACCTGTCACTCAGTAAGTGGCAGCTTGACTTCTTTAATCTTGACTTCTTTGGCCCTAAATGGCCAGTGGTCGAGTTTCTTTTATAGTCTGACAATCTACTGTCAGCTACATTGTAGGTTAATGCACACTGATGTGTTAATGAATCATGCCTAAAATGCCGTTTTATGTGCTGCATGTTGTGCTGAAAACCAGGATGTAGATCACAAGGTATGTATGTGGTCATAGGATACTCATCCGTGTGCTCTGGAGCACTCTCTGTTTGCTGTGTATCTGTGTTTATGTGTGTGTGTGTGTGTGTGTGTGTGTGTTTGTATAAGACAGTAAAGAGAAAGATGGAATGATAAGTGAATATATTCACTCCAGTCCTTTTTGTTGTTTGTTATTGAACTCATGAGAAGTACAGAAAACGTGAATGACATCACTTTGTACAGCAAATAATAACGAATTGTTACTCTTTGCTCTGTCAGCTGAAATAATGACTCACCTGTGTACGGACACAAAGCAATTAAGAAACAGGGCACATGTAGAAAGAATGCACATGTTCAAGCCTGTTGTGCCCCCTAGTGGACATTTTTGAAATATCTTGTACTACAACAATATGTTCTGATTTCAAGGCACCTGTTGAAAATTTCTATTTTTATCTTGCTTAGTCTATTACATTCTGTATTACAAAGCTGCATTAATAAGTTCTGCATTAATAAGTTATTTTGTTTCCTATTTTAAGAATTTACATAATTAGTAATCACATAGATATATTAATAATGTGTCACATAATTACCATATTTTATCATATTCTTCCATTAATATTATGATGTATGTCTGAGAAAGCCATTTAAGATAGAACTGTCTGCTACTGTAAACATATATTCTAAACTTATATTTAGCTGTAAGGAAGTAAGTGTTATTGCATCTGAGCCCATAGGGGGAGACATACATCAACTTATTGCTAGTGTACCTGTGATGATGATGATAATGAAATAATAAATGAAACAGCTAGTAATTACAGGAAGTCATTACAGAATCCTGTATATGCTGTTTTAAACAACAATATAATAAAGAAAGAATATTAATGACTGGAAAAAAAAAGATTGGCTGCTTTACATTTGTGGGTTTATAAGTGAGCTCTAAATAGCCCGCTGTAAAAAATATATCCAGTATGACCTAAAGGCTTCATGAGCCCTACAGGAGTCCTAATATACTGTATACCATCATTTGGAGAAGTCTTTTTCATGGCTCTTTCATTCTCCACCTTCTTTAGATCTTCATCTCTGTCAACTGCCTGAGCACAGACTTTTCCTCTCAGAAGGGGGTGAAGGGTCTCCCTCTGAACCTGCAGATTGACACGTACAGCTACAACAACCGCAGCAACAAGCCTATTCACCGTGCCTACTGCCAGATCAAGGTGTTCTGCGACAAGGGTGCAGAGAGAAAGATCCGAGATGAGGAGCGCAAGCAGTCACGCAGGAAGGGCAAATGTACTGATGTAAACCCCAGCTTGGCTCCCTGTGAGTGTGGACTGCATTACTTCATGTTTCCATGTTTGCTAATGAGAAAATCAATAATTATCAGATAATATAGTTGTATGGCAGGTAGATGGTTAGTTTTAAAGGAGAAAGATTATTTTTTTCCTCTTTAATAAAAGAAAAAGACTGATGTATGCATATGTATGTGATTATTTTCTAGTTGTGGATAACAAAGTGCCACTGATGCACAAACGTAGTGACATCACTGTGTTTAAGATGATGACAGACCTGGACACTCAGCCCGTCCTCTTCATCCCAGACATCCATTTTGCAAATTTCCAGCGCCATGTGAGTAACTTCCTGTTTCATCTTCCTCCCCAAAATACTGATCCTCAAAGCTGTTCACTGTCACTACATAAAAGTATATGATCATAAGAGCAGTATGCAAAACCTTACAAACAAAGCATCATCCTGTGACCTACCAATACTCAAGGAAAAACTGAGATTGTATAGATAAGACTTCTTGTAAGCCTTTCTTGTGAGTTTTTCTTGTAAGCATTTTCCCCTGCATGTAATAGCAAATAATCCCAAAACATGACTGAACAAGCTGCACTAAATTTGCACTAAGTAATAGAATTGATCAATTTCAGTGAAAGCATAAGAAGCATATAAGAATATGACTCATTCCAAGAACATATCAACTGTTTCTCTGTACTGAAATAGCAAAAAAAAAACATACTAGCAGTACAATGTCCTGCAACCTAACCCAAGAGATAATGAAACAAGAGTTAGGTCAGCATGACCTCAGAGCTGTACTTGGCTAACACGTGAAAACAGCATGCTCTCTTAGTGAACCAAGCTCTTTATGGCACAGTTTTGGCTGTTATCAAGTTGTGCTCTGATAGACGTGGCAAAGAATCCTAAAGCTTGCCCAAATCCTCATTAAGGACATGTTTAATTTTATTTACAGTTAGCCTATTAAGAAATCAAGTATATAAGTATAATAAGTATAACATATAAGTAACCCTTGAATAAATTTCTTTACTCTAATGGAATAACAGAAGATGATAGAGGAGAGGTCTTGTTTGAAACCAACTCCATAACTTAGATGGAAGTTGTATTAAACTCTCTTCCTGGGGTCATGCTTTTAAACTTTATGTTGGCTCACAGGTAATAAGGGTCCCTGAAAAAGATCTTTGACCCCTTTACAGGCTGCGCACCAGTAGGTCTAATGTTGACCCCTAGAGCAGTATAAATCCAAAAATAAACCTTCAGAATGTTTACTGTCCTGAATTACACAGAAAAAACATTTGTTTTAGTACACAGCTCCAGTGCCAACCCACATAACCTATTTTGGGTTCAGTCACATAGAAGCTAATGCAGCATGCACACCAAAGATGGAGAAGGGAACAATGTGGTTTCATATGCCCTGAAATCCTGCAGTGTGAATTATGTTAATGAAATCATAGAAAAACAGCTCACAAGTCATTTTATATTAAACTCAACAAACTCCACTTAACTCACTCACTGCCTTTTTCCATTGCGAATGAAGTGTGTGGGTGTGTAATAGTGTGAATATGACCTCAGAAGAGAGTCCTTGTGTACATTTGTTGTAATCTAGTTCATACATTTCCTGGAAATATATAATTATTAAACATTTTAAAAATACCATCATTTTACATTAGTTACATTTTACAAGATTCACATGTATGTAGCTTGCCAATTGAACATGTTTTTAAAAGTTTGCCAGGTAAATATAATTTTAAGATTTTGTCCTTGGGTTACAATGTTGAAGTACTTATTCAGCAATAGATAACATTTCATACAGTGTCTGCTAACTGGCTGTTGCTCTGAGCAGTAATAGTAATTAAATATTTCATTTTCTTTCAGCCCTTCTCTCCTGAGGATGCAGAAGATGGGTAGGTTTGCATTTAATATATTGCTTTTTATGTATCCTTCTATTTCCTAAAAACATGCCAGTAGGTGAATTAGCTATGTTAAATTCTCTTAGGTGTGAAAGAGTGTTTGAATGAGTGTGTGCATCATTGTGCACTGCGGTGCACTGTATCCCTGCTACATGCCCAGTGTTCCTGACCCATGCTCAGGATCCACTACGACACTGGCCATGATAAAGCAGCTACTGAAGATGAATGAATGAATGATGTAACTGTGTCGCTCTCTCACTGGTCCTATGTGCTGGTTTATTGTGTACTATAGGGCAAAAGTCAAACGTTAGCCATGTCCAGAACATACCAGGAAAATCGAGAACAGAGTTGGGATTATTTTGGGTCAACGGCTAATATGCTTTTCTAAGAACTACACACATCTACTTAGCCTGTCTCTCTGTCTCTTTCAGCTCAGGAATGAAAAGATTACCCTACTCAGAAGATGAGTTTGGATCTCCTCCTAATAAGTTGGCCAGGGTGGACGAACCAAAGAGAGGTGTGCAAAATTTCTCATGTGCTGTTTTGTCTACATTTTATGTTTGTGCACCGCTTTTCTGTACCAAGTCTTGTTTGCGTGAGAGTGGAGTGTAGAGACAGAAAGCAGTGTGTTTGTTTGGTAACAGACTGCTTTTGTCACCATGGTACAGTCCCAGTGGAACGTTGCTTCAAGGTGCTTCATTACCTAAAACCACCCCTGTCTCTTCTTCCTCCAACCACACACTTACCTCTCATTCCCTTGAGTATTTTTTTCCTTTGCACTCAGAATAGTGCATAATAGTGGTGGGATGTTAAGCGCACATTAGCAAACACATACTGTAGCTATGTTTCCTACAACCTATGACCTACATTGGAAGGGTCAGTTAGCATTCATGTTGCTGTGGCATGGTGTGCAGGTGGATATGTGTGTTTGGACTGAATTTTATGCCAAAATCAACACTGCTCTGTGTACTTCCCTGTTATCCACTGTGCTCTACACTGCATCCACTGCATTCACTCAAAAATACCTCCCACTCCAAAACTCTGCCCACTCCTCCTACAGACTCTAGGAAGTTGGTTTGGGTCTTGTGATTTGGGCAGCATCCCTAACTGAAGGGAACAGCATGTGAGGTGCAAAGTCATTAGAGCCAAGAACACACAGAACAGATCAAATGCTCTCACCAGGTCATATGAAGATTTGGCCATAACAAACTAGATGATTGAGTTTTTATTGCTGGTAAATGAATGTTTTTGTTTTTTTGTTTTAATGTTCTAATCTCAATTTTGAAAAGTGTGCATGTGAATATATGTATATGTGTGTGAGACCACAATTGACCATATTTCTCTGTCCCTTATAGTTTTGCTGTATGTGCGGAAAGAGAGTGAAGAGGTCTTCGATGCCCTCATGCTGAAGACTCCTACAGTGAAAGGACTGGTGGAAGCGGTAAGTTCTCCATAGTGTGGTGTTTATTGAACTTAGTCACCCACATAGTCACATTGTTGCTTTCTGTGCAACTAATACATCTGTACCTGAAAACCATGTACAGTGAATGCCTAGGAAAGCAAAAATATGGGATTTTTTTTCTGGTAGAATTCAGTTCAGGCTCTGTTTTGGGATATAATCCTAGTGTCAAAAAATGGCAATCATCATACCATGAAAAAGTGCTGGATGATTTTTTTTGTTTGTTTCAGCCAGTGTGTTGACTCAGACAGCAATGCCTCCCCATCTATCCAGTGAATCAGCAGGAAAGATAGAACAGAAAATTGCATACACAGACTACTTTTTCCTTTCTCCCTCCCATTTATTATGTAATTCACCCAAAGCCACAGTATAGACCGCAATACATGAGTGTAATCTCCTAACCAGTTCCTAAGAGCCTAGGCAGGCACAAAAAAACCCAACACATACTCATTAAGTCTTCACTAATCAACATGTTGGACCCAGTGTTGAGGTCTAAGCATGACACTCCCCTCACAGATATCAGAATCTAACAATTAAAGCATATATGCTTCTTTAGTACAGCATCCCCAAACCATGTTCTGACACAACAATTGGCCACATGCATACTAAAAGGGGCCTGGCATGGCTTATGTAAAGTCCACTGGAAAGGGAATGTGTGTATGATGTTTACCATTGTTAGGAGAAGGAATCTAGGTAAGAGGGCACACAGATGGCTGTAGGTATCACAGACAACGGCTTGCCAGCAAAGCATGCAGACAGGTCAGAACTGTGAAGAACGGCATGCTCCCATTTGCTAGTATGTGTGTATGTGTGAATGATGACATTGTAGACATAGATTAGACTGGTATGGGATATGGGAATGTGGAGAGTAGAATGACAGGCGGGTAGTGTGTAGAGAGAGAGGGGTGCTGAATTCACTAGGCTAAGCCTCCTTTAAAATAAGTTGACCTATGATACTACTTGGCAATGCACCCATTTGCTTCCGCTTACAAATGTTCCATTAAATCATTGCGGAGGGGGTCACATAATTCACCCAAATGTTTTCAGCTATTCCTTCATATGGAACTGCAATACCTTATATGGATTACTTATTTTAGTCATATTTGTGTAAAGTAATTCAACCTTCTTTCCTTTCTTTCAGATATCAGAGAAGTATGAAGTTCCTCTTGAGAAAATAGGGAAGGTCTATAAGAAGTGTAAAAAAGGGTAAGCATTTTTATACTTGGGTAAGGGTACTCATTTGCAATGACCATTTGATCTTTGTGTTTCTAAAAAAAAACTGTGTCACTTCAACAGGATCCTGGTCAACATGGACGATAATATTATCAAGCATTACTCCAATGAGGACACCTTTCAGATCCAGATGGAGGAGATGGGTGGAATGGTGAAGCTCACTCTCACTGAGATTTGAATAGCCTTCTCCCCCAGTATGGACTGTTTACATGCCTCTATGTCTGTGTCCATGTCCTTGGAGGTACTTCAGGCCTTCCATGCACTTCTTATCTGTGGTTTCTTACATGTAGCTAAGACCAAAATTTGCTCCCCTAATTTTGTGTGTGCATCTATTATGAAGTGTATGCTAAACTATGCAATGTGTGAAATGAGAATGGAGGGGGACAATGTATATGCCCTCATATATAAATCCTGAAGTTTTGAGCCATATATACTATTTTTGGAATGTAAAAAGGCAAATATCTGTGGTTTTGAATAGTTTGAGAATCTGAGATAGAGCTGAGATACTCCAAAGTCAGATTCCCTTGAAATATTTAATCGGTGTTATAGAGCTTAAAACCAACAGCACTGGAGATCCTGTTATTTAATGGCGAGAACTGAATGCATGCAGTAAATGGGGTATCTTTGCTGTTAGAGGGATTTTAGGGCATTCTCACTGATTTCTGTATTTATACATAAACACTGAGCAGTATTTAGTGTGTACAGCATAACCCCATGCTGAGCAGCTCTATGAGGTACTGTGTCACTAGTGTTGCTTGTGTATGTATGTGTCTATAAGTGCATATTATGTTTCTATATAGAGATGTTTGGGGGCAAATTACATTTTCACCCAAAAAACAGGTAATATGTCCTTAAAATAAAATAATTTTTTATCATTTTTGCATGTCACAGCAGAAAGTTCTTGTTCTGGATTTGACTTAATGTCCCTGATAGAAAAACAAACAGAGCAACATAAATTCTGTGTTGATTCCATACAGATTTTATTTGCTTCTGGTTCTGGTGCTGGTTAACTAGCAAATTCAGAGATGAAAGATCATAAATCATATGTTCTAGTCAGACACTATTGATTTTTATGATTATGATCTAAAATGTTTTCCCTGAAAACAATTACTAAACCACAGCCATATGAATAAACATTTCTTTGATAAAATGACAAATTACTTATAAATACAGAACCAGAACTACCATGCAAGATAGAACATGCAATAGTTTCTGGATACAGAATGCCAAGTCAATAGTATTACCTTTAGTATATCAGTAGTTTATTTTGTGTCCATGGATCATTGCATTCTCTTATGTTTTACTATTATTGTCTTCATCAGTCAGCTTATTTGGAGTCTTTTTTTAAACTACAGACTGTATAGCATCAGGGTTTTTTAAAAAAAAAAAGGTTTTCTAACTCACTTATCTGCTGATTTTTGTATCAAAGTACTTAACTATATATTTATTGTTATATTTGGGTGAGGTATTTTTTATATGTCTGCAAAGAAAATGTGCATTGTTGTTATATACTGTTACATGTTAATGCTTTTTGTATGGAATCATCCCTATGGTGTGTTTATACAAGCACACGGTAGATTTGTAATTCTCTCAGCTCCTACAGCGCTATTTGCCTTAAAGCTACATCTTAGATTTGATGTTAAGATCATCTGGCAATGTTTATCAGAATAGAAAAGGCTCAACTATTCTTTTCTGTATGGCTTTCGCTGTTATTATGTGCACGCATTTTTCTTTTAGTCACAATAAAAGCCAGCTTGGCTTGGCTGTTGTGATTGGCCATGTGTTGAGTGCTTTTCTATTGGATGCAGCCAAAGCAGTTGTCCTGGCAACAAGGTCTGTGATCCAATGGCCCATCTGTCTGGAGAACAGGAAGTGGGCGTGGAAATGGAGCGACTGGGAGTACCGTGTCCTCAGATACCCCTGTGTTCCACAATGCTATACTGAGCATTTTAACATACATATGACTCACACAGTGTTTCAAACCATACAGAGAACAGCACATATATGGCTTGCACATATGTATTTCTGTCTTAGACTGCATTAATTTTAGGCATTTGATGAGAAATCGAATCAAAGAGCTCTGAGACATGTACTGCATCCAAGCAGAGTCTAACTTTTTATACCATATTATTAAAACCTATACAATAGGCACAAGTGAACTGTAATGTAACAGCAGGACTGTAGACTTAACCTTGACTGGATAATGAGATGAGAAGTCTCTTGAGAACGCTGTGAGGTGAGGTGTGTGTAGGAGGGGAGTTTCTTATGTTTACAAATCCACTAGGAGCAGTGGGCTGCAGATAAGAGGAGGAGAGATTTGGTTAGACTTTAACCAGGCAGCCAACGCCTGGATGCCACGGCGCTCTGTGGTTAGCCATCTGCTTTCTGTTTACTAACTCCCTTCTTCCTCTCGCCCTTTTTCGTTACTGTTTTGCTGACCATTTATTTCGCTACAATCTTGTACATATTGTACATACTATATCTCAACAAGTAAAAGCTCAACAAGATAAACAGATAAAAGTTGAATTTAACATTGAATAAGAGGAATAGTAGAAACGTTAGGGACATTAAGTGCTCAGCATCTATGATCTATGACTGTAACATAGCTACTCTTTTTCCTTTTATGTACAGTATGCTATTTCTTGATAGATGTTGTGCTTTTAGGTCATTTATGAGTACACTGTGAAACATTTGTCTCACGGAGTAAAGGGATTTGAAAAAAGAGGGCATTTGAGGATATCGCTGCTGCAGGCCATTCTTTGTACACACCCACTTCCTTTACTTTTAATTCGTTAAACATCTATAAAGCAAAAAATTTGCTTACCACAACAACTTTCTGATGGGGAAACCAACTGAACAAAGGGTACTTGCCATAATGCCTTAGGTTTTTACCTGTCAGAATGGTGACACATGCCTAATATTGCAATTATGTGTGACAATTTATATGGTGTGTGTGTGTGTGTGAATCTGAAATTCTCATAACAGATATAGCACTTTTCAAAGACCCAATTATACATTATACTCAATGTATAATTACATTGCACATGTAAACGTCTAACATCAGACAAACCAGACAGATGACCAAACAAATGACAAAATTACATGAATAACAGCTCAATAGATTTAAGACAGAGGGAGGTTGCATGCAAGAGAAAATATATGTTTATGGTTGGATTTGAAGAGAGAGAGAGAAGAGAGAGAGAGAGAGAGAGAGAGAGAGAGAGAGTGTTTGAATTTGTGATGGGAGAGAGTTCCAGGGGCGTGGAGCAAGTCTGGAGAATGCTCACTCACCAAAATTATGGAGGTTGGAAGAGGGAATGGTAAGCAGTCCAGCTGAGGAAGACTTGAGAGTGCACATAGATTTGTAAGGTTGGTGGTATTCTGTTATTGTAGCCCATCTACTTCAAGGGCTGATGTGCTGTGTGCTCTGTGCTGCATTTCTACTCACCACATTTGCAAATAGTGGTTATTCGAGTTACTAATGCCTTCCTGTCAGCTTAAAGCCATCTGGCCTTTCTACCTTGACCTCTGTTCTGTTTTTTTCTGCAATTCTGTGCAAACTATAGAGATTATTGTGTGTCAAAATATAGTGCTCTGGTGAAATTTCACTGTGCCTCAGTCTTGGCCTACAAAAGATTTTTTCAACACTACCCAAGAATATAATATTAATTCCATGAATAAGAACATGCTCCCACTGCATACATCCATTACAGTACAAATAAATATCTGGCTCTGCATGTGGAGTTATATAGTGCCTCTATATGTCATGTTCAAAATAATGTCCTACTGTCTTTCCTGGCGCAGTGGATAGCGCTATCGCCTCACAGCAAGAAGGACCCGGGTTTGATCGAAATTTCTGTGTGGAGTCTGCATGTTCTCCCCGTGTTCGCGTGGGTTTCCTCCGGGTACTCCGGTTTCCTCCCACA